>MU223664.1:5865715-5883919 GCA_018584345.1 Thuja plicata
TTTTGAACTGAAGAGGTGGGTGAAGTTACCCATGTGGACTGGAGAGATGGGTGGACTAACCCATGTGATGTAATTGGAGTTATCTCTTTGAAGATAAATGAATATTTAATTCATTTATTTAATAATTATTTTCAACATGTGAGATAATTGAATTCTTTTTAATGAAGAATTGCTTTATTTGATGAAATTAAATTAATTTAATTGAAATTAATTTAATTGGAAGAATTTAATTAGTAAGTTTAAATATTTGATTTTAAACTATAGGAAATTGAGTTTAATTAATTAAATAATGATAATTAATCAATTAAAGCTTAATTAATTAAATAAAATTAATTATTTAATTAATTTTGGGAATTGGATTAGATGATTTGAGAATTGAATTTAGAAGAAAATAGGTGATTAATTAATGATTAAAAAACCATTAATTAATAGATGAAAATTAGTATTTTTAATGTAAAGTCGCAAGCCTGTCCATTTTAGGGTGTCTACAATAACCAAATTCATCTTTTATTGTTCTACTTATTGAAACTCTCAGTCTAGTCCATAGATGTGCATGTTGGCTACAATCATCCTCTCATCCATCTTAAATGAATGATTACAACATCTATTTATAACATATATTGACCTAATTTAGTTTCACGTATTACAAAACTAACTCTATGATCAAAGGTTTACAACTTGACCTTGATCTCCTAGTTTGGATGTTTTTAATCAGTTAGAATGATTAAAACAATTAAAATAATGTTTCTTATTCCTTAAGAAATGGATTTAAAACAAATCAAAACTCTAAAAATAGAATATAGCTTTTTTATCTGACGTGGAAGTCAGATCCACTTTTCTCGGGATATAACTGACTTTCGGTGTCTGATGCTCAGTTTTCTCTAAAATCAGTTTGACTGTGTTTTGGTATTCCTTTGTTGAACTTTATGTTGGGTTCCTCTCTTGTATGATCTCTCATTTTGCACTATATTCTTCTCGTCAGATTCCATTGTCGATTTACTCCTGTCAGGTTCCACTTTATCATGTTTGGGTTGTACTTTTGGTTTACAATTCAAAACTTGTGTCATCGGGTTTCTCCCTTCTTAGCACATTTGGTCTAAACTAAAAACTTGAATTTCAATGTAGTGTAACTTATGGTTCAAAACAATTGTTTTCTCAATGCATACTAATGACAAAACTTATGTCATCAATCTCCCCCTTTGACATTAGTATCAAAAACTGATATGTGCAAAATACTAAAGTGTTTAGTATGTACACCATGTGTTTACCTTAGTCATTTCATGATTCCCCCTATGCATATGCTTGTATAGTATAGTATATGTGTATGTACACTTTGTCTTTATACTACCTCTTCCTTTTCTCCTTGTCTTTTCCCTTTGTGCTATATTTTCCTTTTCCCCTTTTTACTTTTTGTACATATCATTTTCCTTTTCCCCTTTTTTTGATAGTAATGGAAAAGGTGTATACCTATATCTTATCAAAAATATGAGAGTGAGATGTCTTCATTTCCTCCATCATCTTCTCCCATTTCTCTTTTAAATGCTCAAGAGCTATATGCTCTAATGTGATCCCGGCATGCATGTCGTAGATGTTGTCTTCTACAGACATCTCAGGGGTGGCAATGAGATGTCTTTCCAAACTTATGTGTTGTTGCATAAGTGTGAGGTTCAATAATAGTAAAGCTTGTATCTCCATAACCTCCTCTCTTAATTGTGATTCTACTTCCCAAATTTCATGTCTTAACCTTTTGATTTCAATGATCTTCTCATAATGCAATTTTATTGTAGTTCCATCTGTGGTTAGACATTGAGCACTTGCATTTAGATCAGAATCGATCTTTACAATCTTCTCATTATTATCCTTTGTAAATTTCTCTAAAGTGCATAGCTTTTGGATTAAGGAAACAACTTGAGTAATTATTCGATCTAATTCATTTGATAATTCTGAAAGTTTACCTTATTTTCTGCCACTTCTTGGCTGATCTTTTCTGTCAATTTATATTGAAACTTTTGTTTGCTCGTTCCTCAATTTCCTTTTCTGCATCTACATTTTGTGTTGTGATGGCGTCGGTGAGAATGAAAATTTGATCCATAATTGGGGCATTGTGATCAACATCAATGTTGGGAACTATCTAGGTCAAGATATCCCTTATGGTCTCCAATACTAAGGAGTCTCAGTGCTGCTTTTTAAGCTTTTATTGCGAAGGTTTCATTTGATAGATTTCTCCATATTCTTAGAGTGATTGAAAATCTAAAGTAGTTGGGTCACACTTTGGTATTTCTATGATCTAATCAAGTGTGACCTCCAACTTATTCTTCTTTTTTTTCTTCTTCTTTTGTGATGCACGTGTATGTAAAACCATAGCCAACTTCTCTGCTTGGTTTGATGTGCTAGAGGAAGGATTCTTTGGTGTTGTACCTTTTCCTTATTTCTTGGTGTTTTCCTGTCAGTTGTCTAAGGATGTCTCCTTATCTACCTTCGGTGTATCTATAGCTTTGCCTTTGGTGTCTTTCGGCGTGGTATCAACTATCTTATTTTGCTCATCTTTCTCTTTTTGCACTTCATCTATATCTTTAATTTGTGAAACTTTTTCTATTTGGTCTATATCTGTTTGTTTGAGATCTTCACCTGTTACATTTTGATCTCCTATGATGACATTATGTTCATCTATTGCATCATTGTTTTCTCCTTCTTCTGCATCCTCGGGTATGCTTGTATCAAGCTCGCGAGTCTTTTCCTTCTGTGAGATTATATTAATTGCTTGAATCAATAATGACATATGGCTTAGTATGTGTACTTGTTCTAAATTTGTTGTAGTTTCCTATTCATCAGTTTGGTCCTTGAGAACAATGACATCTTCATATTTTTGAATCTCATCTGCAAGATTTCCTCCTGTAATATCAATAACTGTATTGTTTGTCCATGTTTCATCTGCAACATCCATATCCTTGTTTCCTATTGTGTTCAATAGTGCTTTATCCAATTCTACTACTGTGACATCTTCATCAGTGATAGTAATATGTTTGGTGCTTTGTGTAGCCTAATCATCTTTATTTTGTTGATTTTTGGTAAGAGCAATTTGTGGCTCGGGACTTGTATCCTTCTTAGGAATATCAAGTATCTTTCTCTATTCAGCCTCACTCTTCCTGTCTAGTTCAATTAGATGTCCTTGAAGTACTTGGTAAGCTCTCAACTTCAGTGAGAACCTTTTGGAGTTATTCTTCATCATATCTTTAATTTCTTCCATTTTAGATTTGGGAGGCATGACAGATACTAGGGCTCTTTTTCTAATCTCTTTCTCAGAGTGTAAAGCAAATGTCCATCTTGATGATAATCTATCATGAAGTTCTTTTGGCATATTATCTACCAATTGTAATGGAAGATATTTGAATATGCACATCATTTTGATAATTGCCTCTTCAATTTTATTTTGATCCACAGGATCCAATGTTAGCCATTTATTAATCTTTCTATCATTGATTGTACCTAATTTGATAATTAAGGCACATACTTCATCAACATTTTTAGGAATCTTATTCTTTTCCTTTTGGAAAGATTCATCCTGATCGGTGTCCTCAATGTCTTCCCTAGTTCTTAGGAACTTTCTTCTATTTGTTAGTCCCCTTTTCTATGTTTGAGGTTTCCTCTTATAGGTCCTTACTTGACCTTTATTTATTAGTGAAGGACTTGCATCCTTTATTGTCTGACTCCTAGTCTTGGATGCAGCAGTAGTCCTTGGCTTCTTTACTGGTGGAGTTAGTGGTGTATCTAACTCTGTAGACTTTGAGTCACCCTCCTTCTCAGCTTCACCAATGAGTGACTATCCCTCGGTTTCTTCTTTCTATTCAGATTCCTCTTCTGTTACCGATAGCCTTTTCTTCAAATTCTTAACCATCTTGTCTTTCTTCGTATAAATCTTCTTCACAAATAAGCCAGTTTTAATCCTTTCTTTGGCTTCCTCATACGTTCCAAACTTCGGTTGTGATTTGTCTAATGGCTCATTTATCAATGCCTCAATTCATTTGATGCTTGATCTATATTCACCTCATAGTTAAGTGGAGATAGCCATGCTATCCTCGGTATAGCTAGCTTGATGTATGTATAGTTAGTGTCTACCATAAAACATATGTCAGTCTTGAACTTTTCAATTAACTATTTTGGAATCCTTACTCTCTTCTGCATTCTATCTTTGAATCCAACAAAGTATTCATCCATGACTGACTCAAAATTGTCTCCTAGTGATTTTATGAACTCACTAATCTATATGGTCAGTGGTGTTGTAGTGTCCCATTGCACATTACTTATAGATGGGAAAGATTCTTGGAAATAGAAGAACATGCACATAATGAGAGATCCAAACTTACATGAATTAGACATTGCATTTCTTATTGTCTTCATTTTCTCTTCCAATTGTCTGAGTAGCAGTTCATCCTACTAGCCAGAAAGAGCTTGTATCCTAAGACACATGCCCCAAATTTCAGTTCATCATCATTGATGGTGGATACCTTTAGTCCTCTTCCATCACATGCAGCTCATGTATTCTTCTCAATTTCAAGTTTAGGTGGGTGATTTAGTGCCTTTACCTTATCCATTATGGGATAATCGGTCACAGCATGTATGACATCCCTAGTTATAATTTTAGGCTCATCCAGCCATAACTTTTGGTCATGTATCCTTCTTAGTACTAACCAAATCCATTTAGTCTTGAACTCCTTCGGGAACCATAGGGAATTTGTGATCTCTTTACCTCAATGTTCTTGTGATCTTCCTGGATAGTGCCATCATCATCAAAAATCTTCTTGAAAGCTTGTTTAACTTCTAGGTCTCCAATCTCTACAATCTTGCAGTGTATATACGCTCACACGTCTTCGATGAGAAAAACCCTAACTGGTATTCTGGAGAATGCACCAACATTTTTGGGTTGTGAAGAAACCTTGGGACATATCGTATAGTGAGGTTCCTCATAGGTTGAATTCTTGATTAGGTTCATCTTATTCTTCTTAACATTCTTGAGCATAGTGGTTCTTGATGTAGTTGCCATTGATTCTAAAATTAGGGCTTTCCCGTAAATGATAAATAGAATTATCAGTTTATGCTACTACTTACTTTTCACCTCTGTAGTTGTTAGGAGTTTTTTGGTGTGTTGTGAACTGGGTTGGAGTCTCTTTGTAATGTTTTTGCTTTGTGCTCTTGTTTTTCTCTTTCTCTTTGCTCTGGTTGCTTAGTGAGAAATGAAACCCTTCCATCATCTATTTATAGACTTTGCCCTAAGTTGAGTCATTAATGCTCAACCACTTCTCAGTGTGTGAAGATAGATTCGTAAGGTGATACACTAATTTCTATTTCAATGATAATGTGATGCTTCGGGGCATCTGTTAACTTTTTATGTTCACCGATGGATTTCAGTGTATGGTGAAGACAACTTTGTCAACTCACATGATTACAAACGGATCTCAGTTTACACTAGAAACTTTATCTTTTATATGTTAACCGATGATTCTCGATAAGTGTAGGCAACTTATCTTTGAATGTACACTGATGCATTTTAGTATGTATTAACCGATGAGATTGTTTTCATAGAATTATAACAAGTAATACCATAGTGCATCTTTAATCATGTTGATTTGGTATTTTAACTATGTATAATGGAACTGATGCAAAATATAACTTGGTATAATGCAGTTCCAAACTTACTTGTTCTGTTTAGGTGGGGGTGGTGATGTCACAAGATCCATTGGATAAGGTGTCACCAATTACATTGCTTGGTCCAGCTTCATCAACATTTGTATCTTTCCTCCACATTTTGTTTCTCATCTTCCTGATGTCTTCAATGGTTTTTCCATTGGCAAAGGTGTTAGTCTCTGTCATTCAGTCTCTACAATCTTTCTTCAAATGACCAACTTTATGATAGTGTAGACATGCCATTTTGAGGTTAGTCCAGCCTCTAGAATTTCTTGTCCATTATCTCATATAGTTTGCAGCTATGTGACCGAATCTTCCACATGTTGTATAGTTTTCCCAAGTGTTGTAATCCCAAACATATTGGTTACCGACTCTTTTCGGTCGATAGACAGTTTCTTGACCTTTAGGATTCCATGCTTGCTTTTTCTTCTTCTAGCATTCAAGAGATGTGTGCCCATACATTTTTCAAGTAGGACAGTATTTGTCCATGTAGGTTTCCTTCTTTGGTTGTTTCACCTCATACCTACATTCATATGCTTTATGTCCTTTCTTGTTACATTTATAACAAGTTCCTATGAATGAAGGTGTGGATTTAGGAATACCTTTCATTTTTCTCCTGCAAATATTTGATGTGTGGAATTGCCTTCCATAGTGATTGCATGTCAGCTTTCTTGGTCTTGGATTTACATAGACATTCTTTGGATCAACTTAGTTGAGTCATTCTTCATTCTTGGTATAGCCTAGTCCAGTGTTATTGTTGGCTCTCCTTTGTCCATCAAGAAAATCATCCATCCTTTTGTTTCTTTCTTCAGCTGTCTTGATTATTTCATTATGTTGTTGCTGAATTTTTACTTCTTGTTTTAGCTTTTCATTTTCTTCTCTTAGCTCACCGATAGCTTCTATTATTTCAATGAGTTTTGTATTCATTATGTTTTCCTCTTGACTCATAAGAATAATTTGATTTGTAGTCTCATGATGATGTTCTGTAAGTCTTTGTATTTCTAACTCTTTCTCTTGTAGCTTTTCAGTAATCTTCCTTCTCTCATCAATAGCTAGTGTTCTCTCTTGCTCAACATGTCTAGCTTCGTTCATGACATCAATCATTCTTACCATCTGTGTCTCTTGAATAATTTTTAGAGATTTCACTTGTCCATCCAGATGTTGATTGGTTTCATTTAAGCTTGTGATGCTTTCTTCTGATGTGTCTGATGCTTTGCTATTTATAGATCCTGAAGACTCAAATAGATCTGGTATCTCTTCTTCATGGTAATTTGTTTCATTACATGGATATGCCATAATATTTCTTTCAACTAGCAATTATCTCCTCTTGATTCTAGCTTCTTTATACTACTCATAGAAGATCTGAATTTCTACCTTTTGATTCTCAATACTCTTGTCAAGCCTGTACTTCTCCATTGTATGATCTTTTCTCTTAAGCATTTAAACTTTCCAAATAATAGATCTAGCTCTGATACCAATTGTTGGAAATAATGGGAAGTGTGTACTGAGAGGGGAGGGGTGAATCAGTACCTCTAAAACTTCTAGTTAATTAACCTTTATCCTTATGTAATCAAATCTCTGCTTTATCGATCATATATGTTGTTCTTTCATTATGCATGTAATATCAATTCATAATCTTAATTGTTTGTAGACATTCATAGAAACATTCATGAAAGTAATTGACACATAACACAAGATATGGTAAGGCAGAAAACCCATGTTAGAAGGTAAAAACTGTGGTGGGGATGACACCCACAAAAACTTCACTATTTGCATATTGGAAGGGGCTAGTTAAGACTTACAATTTTGATCACTTCTGGTTATCTAACCTGTTAGGAGTATTATGTGGAGACTGGTTAAGGTATACTTTTTTAAGAGCTTTAGCAACATTGTTTAGTGTGCACTCAGTTAAGATATTTACAAT
This sequence comes from Thuja plicata, assembly GCA_018584345.1. Taxonomy (NCBI): domain Eukaryota; kingdom Viridiplantae; phylum Streptophyta; class Pinopsida; order Cupressales; family Cupressaceae; genus Thuja; species Thuja plicata. Next base: position 5,873,322 of record MU223664.1, read on the forward strand.
AGGACTGTTAAATCCACCTTTCTTGAAAGGACATCTTCTATTTGCTACACTTGTTAGAATGCACACAAAAATACTCATTGGCGAGTGTGTACAATTTACTATTTCTGATTACATATCCATTCAAGTTTACATGTATAAATGTATCACCTAATGTGATTGATTAATACCTCTGTTTCTCGGTAGCATGTGTTCTTGGTTCTTGATAACCAAATTCATCTTTTATTGTTCTGCTTCTTGAAACTCTCAGTCTGGTCCATAGATGTGCTCATTAGCTACAATCATCATCTCATCCATCTCAAATGAATGATTACAACATATATTGACCTAATTTAGTTTCACATATTACAAAACTAACTCTATGATCAAAGGTTTACAACTTGAGCTTGATCTCCTAGTTTGCATGTTTTTAATTAGTTAGACTGATTAAAACAATTACAATAGTGTTTCTTATTCCTCAAGAAATAGATTTAAAACAAATCAAAACTCTAAAAATAGAATATAGATGTTTTATCTGACATGGAAGTCAAATCCACTTTTCTCATGATATAACTGACTTTTAGTGTCTGATGCTCGGTTTGCTCTAAAATCAGTTTGACTGTCTTTCGGTGTTCCTTTGTTGAACTTCCTATCAGGTTCCTCTCTTGTTTTTTCTCTTGGTTTGCAGTGTATTCCGCTCATTGGGTTCCACTGTCAGTTTACTCCTGTCAGATTCCACTTTATCATGTTTGGGTTGTACTTTCATTTTATACTTCAAAACTTGTGTCGTCAGGTTTCTCCTTGCTTAGCACTTTTGGTCTAAACTAAAAACTTGACTTTCGATATAGTGTAATCGATGGTTCAAAACAATTTTTTTCTCATTGTATACTAATGGCAAAACTTATGTCATCATTAAGAGGAAATTTTGATGACCCAAGAATGAAAGAAGGAGAGAACATCACTCAGTACAATAGAAGAATCAAAGAAGTTGTTAATGCTATCTGAGGAGTAGGAGGTGTACTTTAAGAAGAAACAGTGGTAAGTAAAATTCTCATAACCTTACTGCATGTTTATGCTATTAGAGTATCTGCAATTCAAGAAATGAGAGCAGTAGCTAATAACAATGTTACTCTTGATAGTTTTATTGGTAGACTTATTTCATTTGAGATGAATAACTTTGACAACAGTGTCTTACCAACTATTGATTCTGCATTCAAATCAACTTTTAAAATAAGTAAATCAAGTCATAAACACACTATGAGAAATGATAGTGGAAGTGATAGTGATGAACAAGAACTTGATGATATTGAAGCACTAATGGCTAAAAGATTGCAAAGAGGCAAAGGTAGATACAAAGGTAAATTACCATTGGTATGTTTTAATTGCAAAGAAATTGGACACTTTGTTGCTAGATGCCCTAACAAGAGAAAAGATGAAAGAAACAATGACAAATCTTATGAAAAGAAGTTTGATAGAAGTGATGAACGAGACTATAGAAGCAACCGACACTCTGATAGAAGAGATAACAGAGACTACAAGGACAAAAGCAAGAAGGCTGGCTTATTACCTGGTTGAGAAGAAAGCTAAAAATAATGACACCAGATCTGTTGAAGATATTGAGGTAGTATTTATTTCTATGAAGGATGATTCAGACGAAGAAGAAAGGTATGTTGAAACTGCACTCATATCCAAAGTTAGAAAAAATGATGTCTGGATTATTGATAGTGGTTGTACTCACCACATGATTGGAGATAAGGAAAAGTTTGAAACCTTTGAATATTATAATGGTGGATTAGTTAGGATGGTTAATGACTCACCTTTTCCAGTTGAAGGAAAATGAACCATCATGTTGAATAATTTGATCAAATGTGAAAATGCATATTGGGTGAAAGGACTTAACTACAATCTATTGAGTGTTTCACACCTGAATAACACAGGACACCAAGTTTCATTTGAGAACAAAAAGGCAAAGATCTATAATGGAACATGAAGGTTGATCGGTACTAGTGAACAAAAAAAAGGTAACCTATTCTATCTTGATAAGATTGAGACCACTTGTTTACTGACTAGAAATGAAGACATTTGGTTGTGGCATAAATTTTTATCTCATGTGAACTTTGACAACATGGTTAGGATAAGCAATAAAAGAAAAGTAAGAGGCTTACCGAGCATGTCAAAACCCAACCATGTCATGTGTAACAATTGTCAAAAATGAAAAATGACAAAGTCTAGTTTCAAGAGAAAAACCTACACATCTAATGCTATTCTAGAGTTAGTCCATACTGACTTATGTAGACCAATAAGAACAAAGAGCTATTATGGTGATAGATACTTCATTCTGTTTGTTGATGATTATTCTAGGATGATGACTGTCATGTTCTTAAAAGAAAAATCAGAAGCATTTAAGATGTTCAAATGGTATAAATCTATAGTTGAAAAGAAAAGTGGAAAAGAACTAAAATGTTTAAGATCATATAGAGGAGGAGAATTTTTTTATGATGAATTCACTAACTTTTGTAATGAGCATGGAATTACAAGATAGGTTTCTGCACTGAGAACACCACAGAAAAATGGGATTGGTAAAAGAAGGAATAGATCAATTGTTGATTGTGCCAGAACACAAATGATTGAAAAAGGCATCACACAAACATTCTGGAGAGAAGCTGTAAGTACTGATGTCTATACATTAAACTGAGTTCAATTGAAGAAAGACACCAATAAGACACCTTATGAGTTATGGTATGGATACACACCAAATGTGAGTTACATTAGAATTTTTTGAAGTCAATGTTATATATTGAAAGATGATAGAAATGGAAAAACTGACTCTAAAGTGATGAAGGAATATTTCTAGGATATTCTACCAAAAGAAAAGCTTATAAATATCTTAACAAATCTTCTAACAAAATTATTGAAAGTGCAAATGTTAAAGTGGATGATATTGTTGAGAAAAATGATGAGGAAAGTGGAAAGGAACCAGAAGATTAGAACATATTTGTCTACATTGAAGAACCTGACACCCTGCCCGAGCAACAGTGTATCGCTACCGAGCGACAGAACAATACAACCGAGCATCAGGCTGCACACACCGAAAATCAGGAAAATGCTCACAATGTTGAACTGAGTGATGATGAAGAACAAGATGAAGGTAAAAATGATGATCAGAATGATGAACAAGGATCTGAACATGTACTTGCTAAGTATGTTAGAAGACACCATCCGCAAGACCAGATCATTAGAGACAAAAGAGTTGGAATGAGAACAAGAAGTAAGTCACTTAACACTAGATGTTTAATTTGTGATTTTGAGCCTAAATCTATTAATACTGCACTTGAGAATCAAGAATTGGTTAGTGCAATGAATGAAGAGGTTGAACAAATTGAAAAGAACAAAACATGGACATTAGTACCTAGACTAAGTGACAAAAATGTCATTGGTACCAAATGGATATTCATAAACAAACTGAATGAGAATGGAGAAGTCACAAGGAACAAAGCAAGATTGGTATGCAAAGGGCATTCACAAGATGAAGGTATTGACTATGGAGAAAAATTTGCACCCGTTACTATACCAGATGGAGTAATAATTATGCTTTCTTATGTTTCTTTCAAAGGATTCAAAGTATACCAAATGGATGTTAAATATGCATTTCTTAATGGAACACTAGAAGAGGAGGTATACATTGAACAACCTGAAGGGTCTGTTGATCCTATCAAGAGAAACATGGTTTTTAGACTACACAAAGCCTTGTATGGATTGAAACAAGCACCGAGAGCATGGTATGAAAGACTTCACTCTTATATCATTAGTATTGGATTTTTAAGAACAAGTGATAACAATAATCTATATTTAAAAGGAGATACTAATGATAAAGTTTTGATTGCTGAGATATTTGTTGATGATATCATATTTGGAGGTAATGATATGTTATGCTAATCATTTATTGATGAAATGAGAAAAGAATTTGAGATTTCAATGTTTGGAGAGATCAATTTTTTTCTTGGTCTATAGATTCTACAGTAGGATGAAGGAATTTACATCACACAATCCAAATACATGAAAGAAGTTTTGAAGATATTCAAAATGGAGGACTCCAAACTAGTTGGAACAACAATGGAAACCAAATGAAAATTGACAAAGGAAGACAAGAAAAATAAGGTAAATCATACCTTACATAGCTCTATGATTGGCAAACTAATGTATGTTGTACATACTAGACCAGATATAGCACATGTAGTTGGTATAGTTGCAAGATTCTCTTCTAATCCCAAGGAATCACACATGACAATTGTTAAAATAATTCTGAGATATCTAAAGAATATCGAAGACTATGGTTTGTGGTATAATAAAGAAGGCAAATTTGAGCTACAAGTTCATACTGATGTTGATTTGGCTGGAAACATAGATGATAGAAAGAACACAACAGGAGGAGGATTCTTTATGGGTGAAAAACTTGTCACATGGATAAGTAAAAAGAAAGGATGCATATCTCAATCAACTACAGAAGCAGAATATGTGGTTGGTGTTGCAAATTGCTCTAACATTACATGGATCAAGCAATTATTGAAAGGTATGAATATGGAAATCCTTGGACCAATGATTATCTATTGTGATAAACTAGTGCTATAAATATTTCAAAGAACCTTGTGATGCATGCTAAGACAAAGCACATAGTTATCAAGTATCATTACTTGAGGGAACAAGTAAAAGAGAAAGAGGTGATACTGGAATATGTACAATCCAAAGAATAATTAGTAGATATATTCATAAAGCCATTGCCAAAAGATACATTTGAGTTCCTGAGGAAGAGACTAGGGGTCTGACCTGATGACCTTATGGCAAGACATATTTTCAATTAGTGCCAAAACACTTAGTCGTCATAGTGTTGACCAAGCCAGCAGTGCAACCCGAGCAGTTACATTATAACCCGAGCAGTGGCAGTGTCGACCGAGAAGACAGTGGTAATCAGTATTACCCGAGTGATCAGAGTAGCTTGAGTACATAGAGTAACTCGAGTGCTAGAGTTTAGTATGTTTCCTGAGTGATAGCATAATGCACAAGTGCTAGTATATTTCCCGAGTGGATCCCTGGACCCGAGTAACAGTTTTGGGCCAACTTAACCTATATTGTTGGATATTAATTTATCTTATGGAAGTCGACTTACAGTTGCATTTGGTTTGGAAAAGGTATAAATATAAAGTATTTTGTTTATACAAATATGAATAGAATATATGAATAGAAGCATGTATGTGAATATGAAGTGGCAAATTGTTTAAAAGGCTACAATAGTATAAGGAACATCAGAGACTCATTCATCATAGTCAGGTGATTATTTTATATCATTGGATATTATTCAGCAATTCAGAGTTGTATTGAAGATCATCTACTAGTTCATCCTAAAATGTGCATCAACAAAATCCTCTAACAAGGTGGACCTAACTGTCTTTTGTAAATCTCCTAACAGAGTTGCATTACTTGATTATATTGTACTAAATCCTTTCACAAGGTGGACCTAAGAGTCCTTATTGCTCCTAACAGGGCAGGCCATCAAAAGTGGTCAATTGTAAGCTTTAACAGGCTAGATTTATACTGCAGTAATAAATCTTATGGGTACTATCCCCACCCCAGTTTTACTTTCTATTTGGAAGGTTTCTAGTTAACCAAATATTGTGGATGTTTATTGTTTTTCATTTCATGCATGCAATCAGGTTAGATAAGTTTTACTTTCTATTTGGAAGGTTTCTGGATAACCAAATATTGTGTCAAATATTGTGGATGTTTATTGTTTTTCATTTGATGCATGTAATCAGATTAGATAATCTAATATTGGATTAAAAGGATTAATTTTTATTGGTTCCTGATTCACACTTCACCTTGACTCAACATATTTCGAACAATTGGTATCAAAGCAAAAGGTTCTCTTTACAGAAGTTTAACAACTTGAGAAAAGATCATAGAAAATGGAAATATACAAACTGGAGAAAGCCATTGAAAATGAAAAGATAGATCTACAAGTGGCCATGGATCAGATAAAAAAACTCAAGGAGAAACTCCCTATTTCCCTGAAAAGAAGAAAATATTTAGCAGTGCAGATGAATGAAAAAAGTTACATAGAAGAAAGAATTGAACACTTATGCAATGAAAGAAGTTCTGAAGAAGCAGATGCAGCAATTGAAGACCTACTTGCAAAGAATCTCAATTTACATGAAGAAGTGAGAAAATTGAAAAGAGAACGAGAAATTCATTCAGTCAGAATATGTGAAGTCGTAGAACAAAAGAGTCAAGTAGGAAATGATATAGAAATGGCAAAAGAAGATTGTATCATCTTAAAATGGAAGCACTTCCATGTTAAGAGTGTTTAGCCCTCCTTAGGGGACATTTTTGACCTCTATCATATCATCATCCTGTTTCTGCATCATCTCATGCTTTTATGCTTGTTCAGTACCCTGATTGGGCCTCTCCGGGCACCTCCTACCCCACCCAACATATTTTCCAAGGGTTCTGACCCCCTAGGTCAAGGTCAACCTTGACCCTGACCTGGGTCCCCCTTTCAAATCAGGAAACTTGTTGGCTGTCGGGGCTCATCAAAAATTTAGTTTTCCCACTTCCAGGTCGGCTGTTTCAGGTTCTGAAGAATTGATTCCTAAATTATATTTAATATAGGTCCTTTTCTAGGGGAATGGGTCTAATTAGAAATTAATTATCCTATGTAGGCCTCCTTAGAATATTCTTCCCTAATTTCATATAAAAGGAAGCATTTCTCTCTCATTTTCTCTAAGTCTTCTAAGTGCAAAAAGCTCTAATCAAGATTTTGCTCAAGCATCCATTGTTCTCAAGCTCTCAAGGTGTTCAAGTCTTACTCTCAAGAATTAAATTTCTCCATTGAAGATCAAGGATTCAAGATTTCAATCCTTTGAAGGGATTAGGTGCAAACATTCAAGATTCATCATTCAAATCCTAGATCTAGCCATCATGGTGGTGTGATCTTCCTTCAATATCCTAGGTGCCTCTTCAAGACTCTTTCATCATCTCTTCAAAGTGGATTTCAAGCATACAATCATGGAGGTTTATGGTTCATATTGAGTTCATGCTTTCATATTTACATACTTGCATACATCTGAATTTCAATTACATATCTATTGAATATCATAGCTTCATTGTTAGATTCAATTCTACTACATGTTAGCATTCTGTACTTTATTGATTTCAAGGTTAATTCCTAAATAAGGGTTTGACTAAGGAAAACCCCTCCCCCACAACAAAACAATCTCCTTTTTCTTGTACGTACAGGTATAGAACAGTGGATTTGAACCCAGATCTGGATACCCTTTTCAGCAAACTTTTGGGATCCGCGAACAAAGTCACTTTCGGATCTGTGCAGGTCAGGGTCAACATTATTGGGCCAGGGTTGACATTTGTGGGTCAAGTTCGACCTTTTTCATAAGATGACATCGGAATGGAAAATGATTTTTTGGTTTTGTTCGTCTCTGCGTTTCGGTTCAGTATCAACTGTCATTTTTTCTAGAAATAGTCTACAGACCTCAGAAAATGGCATTCTTTGATCTGCAATATTTCAAGGTTAGTGCATTTCTCAGATCTTTTCAATTACAGTCATATATCATTTCTATACATATAAATTACAGAATTTAAGGTATCTCCTTTGTTATTCTCCTTTCCAAATAGTTGATTCATTTGTGCATTAACCCTTCTCTTGGGTTGTGTTAGTTGTTTTTCCTTGACCTTGTCAGAGAAAAGGCTAATTAACGAGGATCAAACAAACCCTCCTACACTTTGAGCTCACAGGCTTAGGTGGGTGTACCTATTGGTTTCACTTCTTTCAGTGAAACAGGGGATGGATTCTTGCCCATCATACTTAATATAATAATCATTCACAGCTCTTTAAACAGAAAGGGGAAATGATTTGAATAATTGATTGATGAAGAAACTACTAGACAGACCAGAAACCAGTGCCTTATCTATTGGGCAACAGATTCAAACAGATGTGCAATCCCAGAAAACTTCTAACTCCAAACTCAAAAATCCGAATGAAATGCCTTGCAAGCCATTCTTCTCATTTCAATTCCTAGACATCATATTCATATGCAGACTTAAAATTCACAGAATTTGAATACAAGACTTGCTCTCCTTGAGAGAAACTCAGATTCAAATGCACATATACCTTGTAACTGGTATATTAACATGCCTTAGAAGTCAATATACAAGAATCAAAACAAACATACAAAGACATCATACAAGTTCTGAACAGGGACATCAAAACAAACATACAAAGACATCATACAATTTCTTGCTCCACTTTTCATCTTCTGTGAGTGAGTGATGCCTTAATTCTTTGCTCATCTTATGTCTGTCGCATACTCACAAGCTTTTATGCTTTGGCTCTTGGGTTCATGCGAGTGAGTGATACTTTCTTTTTTTAACCTGTCGCACGCTCGCGAGCTAACATCTCATTTCATCTGAATCTGGATGACTGAGCGACAATGCATCTTTTCTTTCAGTTATTTCATCATCGCACACTCGTGAGTTGTTTAAACTACACTTTTTGATTTTGAGCGACTGAGCGACAATGATTTTTACTGCATACTCTAACTCATCGCATACTCGCACCACTTAACATTCTAACTTGCACCTTATGAGCGAGTGCATGATATTAGCTATTCTTTGGCTCATCGCCTACTCGCGAACTTGAAAATTTCATTTCATACCTGACTGCGAGTGCGCGACTGCATACTTTCTTTCTTTAGTCGCTCACTCGCGAGCTAATTTTTGATCATCTTCATTGACTGGCGATTGAGCAATATCCTTCTTCCTTTTTACCTCGTCTCCCACTCGTGAGCTATTTTTCTTTCTTCTTTGTTGACTGACGAGTGAGCGACATCTTTTCTCTTTTGGCTTGTCGCACACTCGCGAGCTCAAACATCCTATTCTGAGTTGACCGGCGACTGAGCGATGTCTCTCCTTTTTGCTCATCGCATACTCGCTAGCTGACCTCTAATTACCTCAAAACATTCTGAGTCTTTTTGGTCGCTCGGTCGCGGTCCTTTAAGAACTTTGAGAAATATCTGTGCGACTATGCGATTGCATCTTCATATCGGTGCTTTATACCTTTGTCGCGCACTCGCTCTGCAAAATACACATGAGTTAAAACCTATGTGAGTAGGCGACATCTATAAGACAGGACCTCGTCACGCACTCACGCAACTTTAAACATTGATATAGAACTTGATTGCGGGTACGCGACTACATCATTTTTGACATGACTCGATCAGTCGCAGAGCGTGAGATAGACAGTATGACTCTAGAGCGACTGCACAATTTACATTTTTTCAACTCGTCACTAACTCACGAACCTGCAGCTTGACCTTCAGAAAACATCGCGACTGCGTGATTTACCTCTCTAAACAGCTCGTCGCCCACTCGCAGATAGATCAAAAATAGACATATGCAGATCACGATTGCGCGATTCTCCTTCTCGGACAACTCGTCACGCAGTCGCACAACTTAAAGACTTAAGGAAAAGAGCGACGTGACAAAGCGATAAAGGTAAAGCATGACTTCAAAAAGGGATTTGACCATTTTTGCGTGGCAAAGCACAGAATTTAAAATCAAATAAGCCCGGGAAAAGCTAAAGACCAGAAAATTCAAATTTTACCAATGCAGTGCTAATAGGTTGATCAACTTGGATCTCCCATTTGTGCATTTTGGTATTGAAAAGGAACATCTTATCTTCTCCTTAATCACAATTTCAATACATAATCAATTCAATTCAATCAAGGTTAAAAGAATCCAATACAGTCTAGGTAATTCAAAGAAAAATCTACACATTAACACCTTACATTTCAAGATAATCAATTCACAAACAATCTATAAATCAAATCAATCATTTATCCACCTTATCTATTTCATTTTAGTAAGATCATATCATACCATATAACAACATCATTTATTTTATCTTACATTTTGGTGAACCCGCGATAGACAACTCCTTCTCTTTGGTGTGAGATTTACATATTAGATTACAATTTGCATACACAAACACTTCTTGCATTTTCATCATGAAATTATTTTGGTGTATGGCCATCTTTCTCATTATACTTCTTTTAGCATCTCTTTATGGTACCTATGATGTCTATGAGAGTGTTATTCATTTTATCATGTTTATTAATCTTCATGTTTCACTTGCTTACGTTATTCTAAGATTGACCAATACTAGTTTCCCTACTTTCAAGACTTTAATCAAGGATTTGTGTAGTGGACTTATGTTCTTTTAAATTATGTGAAGAATTTGGTAGATGATACTCCATTACCTAATCTTCCTAATCTTTCTAATCCTAATCTTAACTTTCCTAATCAAATCATTTTTCATAATCCCACTCCTATTCTCCCATCTTCCATCCCTAGTTCTTCTCATACTTTTGTTAAGGCTCAAACTATGGTGCAAGATGAGGATGTGCAAGAATTTATAGATTTACCTTCTTCTTCTTATTCTATCCATGATGATAATAAAAGAAAATCCAAAGAAACTTCTCCTCAAATCATTGTTCCACCTTACACAACATTCTCTCACAAGCATCATAATCAATCATCTCCCATAAATACTATGC
>MU223664.1:5884087-5899757 GCA_018584345.1 Thuja plicata
ACACCTACCTTAGATTATTATGACACTCCTCAAGATGTGGCTAAGAAAGTATATATCCAGTTAACAAATTCCAAGAAAGAAAGTTTTAAACCTATTCCAAAAAATGCTTTACATAAGTACAAATGTCATTTCCACAATAGTAATAAACATTTACTTTCTGATTTTGTGCATTTCAAATTATATGTTAGATAGGGCTTCTCGTGGAATTATATCTTATTCCCGAGCAGTACTACAATTTCTTCATAATTTTGACATAGGGCATTCCCCTCATTCTTCTACAAATTAGACTCTATTTTTCCTCTTATCTCTTAAATTGGGGGGCAAGAGGTATTCTATTACAGTCTTAGAGGATCCATTATATTCTTAGCATGAATGTGGCTTTGAGTCTAATTAGTTATTCTCTCTACATTCTATCCTTATAACTTCCTACACTCATGATATTCCTTCTAGGACTTTGTTTTCCAAGGATATCTCTAATTCTTATAACTGTGATATAATTTGATATATCCTTTGCCACCATCTCTGGGGGGCAAGGTATTATCTCCTTCTATCTCTATCTAAGGGTCTACTTTCCTTAGCTTAGTGGCATTGGTTTATATTGAAAACATTATTTTCCTTATAAAGATCTATGTTTTGACCATGGACACCTTCTTATTTGAGAGGTGAATGTCCTAGGTCATTACATCTTCTTTATTGCACAAATTATGGTCTTTATAAACTCTTGCCCTTGTTTTTTGGTTAGAGTTTGTTATCCTTCATTCCAAGATTCCTCACCCTCTTTATTTGCAAGGAGCTTGATGGTTGAATCTTGGGTCCCTCTTTCTATTCGAAGATGACATTTTAAGCACTCCTCTCTAGTAGGGCTCTTGTTGATAAGATCTCTTCCTTTTTGAGGATCCTTTTTCCATAAGTGACATATCCATTTCACGATTATCTATGCTCTTAGATGTAAGGTTCAATACTCTTCGCTAATATTATGGTATACATTGTTGTTAAGTGGGATATCTCCTTACCTTGTGAAGTAGGTATCCTTCCTTCTTCTTCCTTATCCTACCTAGTGGGTAGCCATGATAAGGAGGGGGGCATATATAGGGTCTTCATTGTACTATAGTTTACATTAATTTACATTTTGCAACATGCTAAATCCTTGGAAGGTAACACACATAAGTTGCTAAATCCTGAAGAGACGCGCATTTTTACTTTTATGTTTGCTAAATCCTTGGAAGGTAACACACTTAAGTTGCTAAATCCTGAAGAGACACGCATTTTTACTTTTATGTTTGCTAAATCCTTGGAAGGTAACGCACATAAGTTGCTAAATCCTAAAAAGATACACACCCTTATTATTTTTACAATATGCTAAATCCTCGAAAGGTAACGCACATAAGTTGCTAAATCTTGAATGGACACGCATTTTATATTCCATAGTTATACAAGAATGTTGATCTATGGATATTTTCAAAAAGCTGTCAGAAGACGCATTTACAATTACAAGCATAGTTTATGGGTGAACCTGTTGGGGGTTCTCCCTCCATGGTGATTCATAGTAAGGTGGGCATCTTACTAGGCGAGGTAATCACTATCTTTTTCTCTCTTTTGCTTTCATGCTAATAGGATTAGATCATCAAGCTATGTTATCTATGTTGTTGTTCTTGTCTTACTTATGTAGGCATGTATGTTCTTATATGATTGATTTCTCTTTATTCCCATATCTTTATGTATGTATGTTGAGTTATAATCCTTGGTTTGGGGGCTCATATCCCTGAGTTAGTGATATTCTATCTCGTTGCAATCCACTAGGATCCATTTTACTCTAACTTTACCGTGACCACATTCAATTTATGTACTCCCTCTAAAGTGGGGGCTTAATGTATCATCTTAAAATGGAATCACTTCCATGTTAAGAGAATTTATCTCTCCCTAGGGGATGTTTTTGACCTCTATCATATCATCATCCTATTTCTACATCATCTCATGCTTCTGTGCTAGTTCAAGACCCTGATTGGGCCTCTCCGGGCACCTCCTACCCCACCTGGCATATTTTTCAGGGGTTCTGACCACCTGGGTTAGGGTTGACCTCAACCCTGACCTATGTCAGGTTTGACCTCCACCCTGACTTGGGTCCCCCTTTCAAATCAGGAAACTTGTCGGCTGTCGGGGCTCATCAAAAATTCAGTTTTCCCGCTTCCGGGTTGGCTATTTCGGGTTCCGAAGCATTTATTCCTAAATTATATTTAATATAGGTCCTTTTCTAGGTGCATGGGTCTAACTATAATTTAATTATCCTATTTAGGCCTCCTTAGAAGATTGTGCCCTAATTTCATATAAAAGGAAGCATTTCTCTCTCATTTTCTCTAAGTCTTCTAAGTGCAAAAAGCTCTAATCAAGATTTTGCTCAAGAATATATTGTTCTCAAGCTCTCAAGGTGTTCAAGTCTTCCTCTCAAGCATTCAATTTCTCCATTGAAGATCAAGGATTCAAGCCTTCAATCCTTTGAAGGGATTAGGTGCAAACATTCAAGATTCATCATTCAAATCCTAGATCTAGCCATCATGGTGGTGTGACGTTCCTTCAAGATCCTAGGTGCCTCTTCAAGACTCTTTCATCATCTCTTCAAAGTGGATTTCAAGCATACAATCATGGAGGTTTATGGTTCATATTTATTTCATGCTTTCATATTTACATACTTGCATACATCTGAATTTCAATTACATATCTATTGAATATCATAGCTTCATTATTAGATTCAATTCTACTACATGTTAGCATTATGTACTTTATTGATTTCAAGGTTAATTCCTAAATCAAGGTTTGACTAAGGAAAACCCCTCCCCCATAAAAAAACAATCTCCTTTTTCTTGCAGGTATAGGTACAGAACAGTGGATTTGAACCCAGATCTGGATACCCTTTTCGGCAATATTTCGGGATCCGCAAACAAAGTCACTTTCGGATCTGTGCAGGTCATGGTTGACATTATTAGGTCAGGGTTGACATTTGTGGGTCAAGGTCGACCTTTTTCATAAGACAACATCAAAATGGAAAATTATTTTTGGGTTTTGTTCATCTTTGCATTTCAGTTCGGTATCAACTGTCATTTTTTCCAGAAACAGTCTATAGACCTCAAAAAATAGCATTCTTTGATTTGCAATATTTCAAGGTTAGTGCATTTCTTAGATCTTTTCAATTATAGTCATATATCATTTCTATACATATAAATTATAGAATTTAAGGTACCTCCTTTGTTATTCTCCTTTCCAAATAGTTGATTCATTTGTGCATTAACCCTTCTCTTGGGTTGATCAACTTGGATCTCCCATTTGTGCATTTGGGAATTGAAAACGAACATCTTATCTTCTCCTTAATCACAATTGCAATACATAATCAATTCAATTCAATCAAGGTTAAAAGAATCCAATACAGTTTAGGTAATTCAAAGAACAATCTACACATTAACACCTTACATTTCAAGATAATCAATTCACAAACAATCTATAAATCAAATCAATCATTTATCCACCTTATCTATTACATTTTAGTAAGATCATATCATACCATATAACAACATCATTTATTTTATCTTACAAAGAAAAAAGATTATTTAGTACAAGATTAGAAGAAAAAGAAAAATAAATCCATCATGTGTCACTTCAGCAAGAAGATATGATAAATCAACTCAATAATGTAAATCAAGAAGTTATCAATCTGAGGATAGAAAATGAAAGACTGCAGAATGATCTCAATACTAAAAAACAAACCAATGAGAGTATGATGAATTGACAGGGAAGCATGGATCAATTGGCAGAGAAAAGTCAACTCATACATCATGGATAGACTGGATTAGGTTATACTGAACAAGGTGAATCCTCATAGAAAGGAACTCAAAATAATAGCAAACCTACTTGTAATCATTGTGGCAAGTTAGGGCACATAACAAACAAGTGTTGGAGCAATGGAAAATCAAAGTTTAATGGTAAATGCTACATATGTAACAAACATGGATATAGGGCAAGTGAATGTACTGAGAAACCTAAGTTTGAAGGAAAATGTTTCAATTGTAAAAAAACAAGGTCACAAATCCTCAGAGTGCAGAACTAAGAAATGGAACCCTGCTGAACAACTAGCTAAAGCAATTTTTGGTTGGGATTACAACACATGGAGCAGATGTTGTCACTATGGTGAATATGGGCATATTGGTGCAAATTGTGTAAACACTCACCTTAGAAAAAGGAATCCTACTAAGAGATGTTATGTATGTAAACAACTCGGTCATCTAAGAAAAAAGTTACATGAACAGAGAAAAAGTGGATACTGGTTTTGAGAAAGGTAAAGAAAAAATTTCTGAAATCAGAACTCGGATGAGTTAGAAATGGGTAAGGAAATCTTGTGAGAGTCCAGATCAAAAAAATGAAGGATCAAATGGCACCCAAAGTAGTGAATTAGGTGGTTCTACCATCTCCAAATAAAAATGCAAGGAAACTACTAGAACTGTACATACAAGCCATCCTACATCAGTTGCAGACATGATAGTAAGTCTAAATCAGCATATTGATGCACTAGGACACATTGTAGTTTTAACCAAGTCAAGATCTCAATAACACCCGTTACACAGGCTTAATCGATTTAAGTCAGGTTATATGGTTTTGAGGATGCAGAGGTTAGTGTTCTCTGACGTTCATTTTGAGCTATGCCATCTACCATGTACAGAGCATTTAATGAAAAATCAACAGTAAAATATCTTATAAAAGATGAATTGCAAGTGTTATTATTTACAAAGCTTTCAGTTTGTAGAGTGATTAAGTGCCTTAAGCGATTTAGAGAGAATTTTTATTTGAAAGTTCTAAGTTGCAAAGTTTCATCGAACCTTCGAGCATAATGGCATCTACATCTAGCAGCAAGGTTAAGAAAGGATCTGAGATGGTTAGGAATGCTATCTGCGAACCTCCTGAGTTTAAGCTTCAACAAACGGTTGTAGAGGAGATAGACCTAATGGGAGCTCATTCCCTAATTCCTCCAAGGGTATTGTTGATCAATGACATCTGAGCCTTCTATCATTGCACAATTCAACAACTAGGGACATTGGAAATGAAGAATGCATATGATAAACTCTATGAAGCTGGAAATGTGAAGCCAGAACATAAACACCTAGAAGTCAAGGGTTTGACTCATATCATGCATATGCCACATAATTTCTAGGTTAAGTGGATTAGGCTCATTTTGAGTCCTGTTCACGACATGAAGCTATGGCTGGAGCAACCAATAAAGATTACCAAGACAATGATACACCATGTTACAGGGTATCCTATGCTAGACAAGTCTAAAGCTACCAAAACCCTACCTCGAGATGAACTAGCTAAGAAGACTCTTGTCGAGTGGGACGACAAAGGTATGAGACTAAATGGAGTAACTGACATGGAATTGAATTTTAGGATTCATGTTATTTCTCACAAAATCTACAGTTCTATCCAACCTAATAGCATACCATGTGAGGTTGTGGACTTGGCATACAAGGTGGTCAAGAACAACCTCTCATTCGACCTTGCTGAGTTGCAGCTCATCTAATTGAGCAAGAACATGGAAAGCATCCAGAAATAACAGACCAATCCATGTAAGTTTGGTTCACTTCTGGTTTGTATATTCTTTTACATTCATAATTTTTTCCCTTCTAAAGGCACAATTGTTTTGAAGAAGGACAAATCCATAATATATCAGATAAATGATTTCATATCTGAATTAGGAGACAATTTTCAGAGCATCATGGATGCATATTTTGAGGAATTCATACAGAAAAATGTAGAATAGGTATATAATTCCTAAACAATTGGTTGAAGACCACAAGGATGATGTTTGTTTCCTAGTTGACTGTGATAAAGTATATATTCAAGCAGTCAGACCTAGGGTTGCATAGGTGAAACCTCTTGCATATGAGGTTAACATAGATGAGACCAAGAACATCGTTGAAGCTCTTGTGAATGATCCTATTGACTCCAAAGCACCATACTTTGGTACATATGAAGAATCCAAGAACAGAATTTCAATAGAGATTGAGATTCCTAAGATTTTGAAAAGAGGAAAGATGTTAGAATAGTTTGGAAAGAAGTATGAAAAGACTTCAGACTCTCCTCCTTCTATCTCGGTAAGCAAAGAAGATGAAATTAAGATAGAAGATGATGTATCTAAAAAGGAAGAGGTAGAAGCAGAGCCTCCTAAGAAGCAAAAGAGGTTAGTTCTCAAGAAAACACCTAAGGCCCCTACCCCTGTCCTCACTACCAGCAAACCTAGAAGATCTAGAAGGAAACTCGTATTGCCTAAGGGAGATGAAGAAGATGAAATCACATTCAAGAAGCCCCCATCTACCTTCAAAAATAAAATTAAATCCTTAAGAGAAGGTAGTGGTCTGAGTTCTCTAAAATCTCTTTATTATGCTTCCAGAACTAAGGATGAACATAAGCAAATTGAGGAAGTAGTTGTAGAGAAGATGACTAGATGGAAGTATGATCCATCTGAATTGAAGAGTCACATGCCTAAATGTTAGATTTGATAAACACAAATCCTCCCAAGAACACCTACATGCAATACTATCACAGAGAAGCAAGATACAGACAGAAAAAATAACAGAGAGCTATGGCGGCCAAAAAGCCAGAGACAAGATATTCATGTTGACAGAAATAAAACTTCTATATTATCAACAATGGTGAATAGATTACAATCTCCTTGTGAAATGCAAAGCGGTGAGTCCTTATAAAAGGATACCGAAACCCTAAAGGTGAAAACCCTAAAGAATTATAAAGCTGCCTAAGTATAACTTAAGCATAGAGTAAATAGACTAATAATTAAATGATTTAATTATTAGCTATACTAAGACTACTCTAACACTAAAGACCTATTCAAGGCAATATTTTATACCTAGAGCAATGTTGTCTAAACAAAAAAAATATTAGAGAACAGACCTTAAGGAAATTCATGCCTACTATGACAAACAAAGAGGTAAAAGAGGCCATGACCAAATATGAAAGCAATCACACTCCAAGGTTCAGGACCTTTCAGGTATTGAGCAAGAAGATAGAGGATGTGGTGCAGGCTGCTACAAACATATGGAAGATAGTCTAAGAAATCAAAGAAGAAGACAAAATAGAAGTACCGAGTACAAACCACAAAGAAAAGACTGATGATGCAGATTTACCTTAGGTAGAATCTATTGAAGCATCCAATGCTAAATAGATAGCAGTAGAGGTAATGACATCTCTACCCCAATCACCTATACATATCATCCTATCTCTTAGCAAAGACAAGTCTATTAAATCTACATCTGGACTAGTAGGGATCGAGCCCTAGGCTCCACCTACTACCGAGCCAAGCCTGACCGAATCACAAAAGGTAACTGTGAATATTCCTTCAGTAAGAATTGATGCTATAGTTGATTCAGACCCTACAGTTGGTGCAACAAATGTCAATGACCTATTCCAACTGAATACTGAGGAGAAAATTGAGGAAGGAAAGGATATGGATGATAGTGGAAAAGGTAAGGAAAATGTTCCTTCACTCAATCCTAAGGACAGTGGAAAAGGAAAAGAAATAAACACTGATGATATTGATCTTGAGAAAGACATTGTGATTCCAAATTGGGATCTATCCAATCTAACAATGGAAAAGATGGATACACTAGGGGATCTATGGAAGAAAAGAACTATGCAACAAAAGCTATGAACAGAAAAGAAGAGAAATAGAGTGCTGGAAGACATAAAAGGTATATTCCTAGATGCACTAGAAGTAGAAGTAAATGAGAATGATTCTATTATGGAACAACTTGTAGACATAGTCCACAAGTTCAATAAAGATTTAAGTGGTCAAGAAAAACTAATGCAGAAGGCAGAAATAAAGTTTGAGAACAAAGTTCTAGAGAATGTTGCAAGCAAGATTGCAATTGATCAAGTAAAGCTAAATTCTCTCATTAGCTCTCTAGAAACTACAATAAATAATATTGCTTCATTATTTGTAAAGTTAAGTGATACTTCAAACTTCACAATGGAAATCAAGACAAAGCTGACAAAAGTAGATACATATCTGAAGGAAAGTGAAAATCAGTTGGCACTTAACCTGAGTTCAAGTTCAACACATTTTGTGAAAATTAAGTATCTGACAGATGTTGTATGTTGAATTTGGACCTCTGAATTCAACACAAACACAACATAGTCCTTACACAATCGATCAATTCACAAAGACAAACATGAATTGTTTGTTCTGCAAATTCGATTGAGGCAACCTGTTGCCTCCTAATTAGATGTGGATGTTGAGTTTTACCCTCAGAACGAGAACCAACAACCTGACCATTGCTAACATGGAGGATTTAAGAATGCAAGAAGAGAAGAATTGCCATTATTCTATTAGAAATCTGCAACTAGTCTATGTAAAGAGATGCAATTAAACTAAGAAATTAAATTGCACTAATCTAAGAATGAATTGCAACTACTCTATGTAAGTAAAATGCAATTAAACTAGCAAAAAAGCAAATACTCTTAGTCTGAAATGAAAAGCTTGTAATCTATGAAAGGAATTTTCTCTTAAACTAGAATTTAATTGCTTGTAATCTATGAAAGCTTGAAAACATCAAATTGAAATATTAGATATAGGGATGAATCTTAAATGAAAGCATATATCTTTAATTCCAATTGAAGTTTACACTATTTGTGCAAATTGAGCTTAAAACATGAAAATCAAATATAAATTGCCTATAATATTGATGCTCTCCAAAAATCCTCTCTAATGAAGAAAAGAAGTCCAATTTATAGAAAACCATGGAAAGAGAGTGAAGAGTTTCTTGAAAAGAAACAGTTGTCTCTTTATTCTCCATTTGAGACAAATAAGCAAAGAATATTTAAATAAAAGGGTGAATTATTGCCACATAAGTGTCCTTTCACATGGAATTATGGAATTCCTTTTTGAGGATAATTCATCCAATAATTAAATAACCTTTCAATTCCTTTTATGTATATTAGCCAAAGGGGTGGAATTGATTTAATTAAAAGCACTTAAGACTTTAGATTTAAATCAATTAATCATAGGGGTTTTTAGCTAATAATCATTGAGAAATTAGGAATTAAATGTAATGTTAGATTTATCCAAATTTGGGTTTTCTGCATTTGAAACTCAGTCAATTAAATTCAATTAGGAGAAGAATTTGCCTAGTACAATAGGACTTCGAAGATAAGAAAATGCACCAAAATTGATTAGATTATTAGGTGCCAATTTTGGGTTGTTACATTTTGCCCCTCTTTGAATTGATGTGCGAGCAACACATTGATTCAAAGAATAGTCTGAAGTGAAGATCAAAATCGGGGTTAGATTATCCCAATGTCCACTGAGAGCTGATGAAGATCTAGGACTATCTTCAAAATTAGGGTTAGATTGCCCCAATTCAAAGGTAAGCCCTCCGATATCTAGGTTAGATTGCCTAGATAACGGTCTAAAGAGTTTTTGAGAGTCATCTTCATAACAAAGCGTAACTTTCAGGAATTAGGGTTAGATTTCCCCAATACCCAATGAGATTTAAAGAATCTTCTCCAAAACAAAGCTTAGTCCCCTAATGTCTCGGTTAGATTGCCCAGACACTGGTTAGATTGATATATTTCACAAGACTGTCCCCAGAATGAGGCTCAACCTTCAGGAGTCAGGGTTAGATTGCCCCAATACCTGTCTCAAAAGATAATCAATTTAGGACTGTCTCCTAGAATGAAGCGTGATCCTTGAGGATCCGAGTTAGATTGCTCATATACCTAGCCAGATAGATGACGAGATGAAAAAGATTCAAGATCATGGAATATCCAATTTTGACCATAAAGTACAAAAAATTGAATATGCCCCAAGTGATGAGATGCCCCTAGCGATGGGGACTTTTGATTCAGATCAGACTGATTCAAGAATGATGTGAAAAGATTCAATGATGCAATCATCTTGCCCCCTCGGGAGCGAAATCGAAAGAAGACACATCATAGTGATGAGAGCGAGAAATCATAGAAAAAGATAGAACAAGAGAGGGCATAAACAATTTAGAGCGATCGAGAGGTCCTTTTGATTAGGTTTGACCACAGTTGACTAGAATTTACTAGAGTTGACTTTGATGAAAAGATTGCAGAAGTCGAGAAAATGGTGACAAGAGATAATCCTGACAAGAAACCAACATCAAAAAGCTGACTGCACAAGCGTCCGATCACATCAGTCTGGAGATTTTTAAAACATGATTTTGAGCTACTTAGGAGTGTCAGATTTTGATATCGATCACGAAAATGGATCCAGAACGGGCTGATTAGCCAAGGGTGCAATTTTTACAAAAAATGGAGCACTTTGAAAAATTAGGTCAAAGGCTATATAAGGCCTGGAGGGGTCATTTTCAAATCATTATTCACCTTTGACTTTAGAGATGGCGAGAGCTCCAGCTGACATTGAGAGCATTCCTATGCACATACATCAATTTGAGTGCACCTGATGGCACAACCGACCAGCGGAGTATGACGCACCTCTGAGTATTCATAACTGGATCTTGTATTTCTGGAAAAAAATTATCGTTCTTTATCGTTAGTGAGATTTTTTTAGCATTTAAACCATGTTTCACCAAGTGCCGCGTGAGGAAATAGTTTCCTCACGCCGGACCTGATCGCTCTTCACGCGATAAAACTATTTCCTCATTCGGGTTGGGGATTCTGCACATGGGCCCCTCACCAGCGCTCTTGCGAAGATCACATGTACACCACGCAAGATTCCTAGAATCTCATGCGAGAACACATCCTGCTTCACGCGAGCCAGAAAGCTCACACGGAGCCAGAGTTTCCTCGCATGAGAAAAGAGTTTTCTCGCATGGGAAATTGGCAAAAACCAAAAAAATGTTATTTTCTTGCATCGTAGAGTCAACCAGTTGAGCTATATGTCGAGTAGTTCCATAGCTGCATTTGTTGTCTTTTGCTTTGAAAATCATCATTGTTGAGGTATTGATCCAATTTTGTCCTTTTGTGTTGTAGTTCGATCTCCCAGACATTGGTTTCAGGTCCCATCATCCTATCATGGGTGAGTTACTGCAGAGATTATCAGACGCTGACAGGGCCCACATTGATGGGTTAGGATTGACATATATGTGTGATGTACTTGATATTCAGGTAAATCACAGATTACTTGGGGCCCTGGTTGAGCGTTTCCATTTGGAGATGAATACCTTTCATCTGCCACATGGAGAGATGACGGTGACTCCGGAGGATGTATACCGGATATTAAGAGTGCCATTCCATGGAGCTCGCGTGGAGTACTGCACGCAGCTAAGAGATGGTATGCAGGCTTTGAGAGCTATTTTTCAGGATCAGTTGGTGGTGGGCCAAGATATCTCCTGGGAGGAGCTAATACGTACATATGGCCGAGATTACCCCTTGGCAGTCATTCTCACATTGTTTTTGAGCTTTCATCTGGTACCAGATCATGGTCAGCATAGTTTGGAGTGTGGCTAGGGCATTATGCTCTAGAAGATACTAGATGTGCCGGTAGTGACATATGGATGGGGCAAGTGTATACTCGCACAAATGTATCACAAGATGCATGAGGTCGTGTATCAGGGAGCCCGCACTATGGCAACAGGAGTAGTTGTGTTGCAGATCTGGGCCTGGGAGTACCTTCCCGTATGTAGGCCAATTTTTCATGATACACGACAGCCGTTAGAGTCGTATATTTACAGATACACCGGTCTAATGACCCAGCCCACGCTGGGTAAGACTAAGTAGTGGCGCGCACAGATTGATGATATGGCTACAGTGATATGGCAACCATGGGCAGCTACTGAGGTCTGGGATGATGCTCATCATGCGCTGTCATACATGTTCTATTTGCATCCTCTAATAGGGCGTACCATCACAGTGATCGAGCGTTTCCTACTTACGCGTGTGCTGCACTAGTTCGGGAGGCCTCAAGATGTATCACTTGAGTATTGCACATATGCCCGATTCATCGATGAGATGAAGGGTTGGCAGAGGCAGCTTGACAAGGGGCATAGCATGATAGACGCCTGGGTACCACCATCCTGATGGGATTACATGGCAGCAATGACAAATGTAGGTGTGACACCTACATACAGAGATCAGTTGTTAGCACATCCATTTCCTAGGTTCACATCTCCAGTGGGCCAGATTCCTCCAGTGGTGCAGCCACCACCACAGCAGTAGGCACAATAGGTTCCTCCTCCGGGATAGTAGCCTCAGGGTCAGTAGCCACAATAGTCGCCACTACAGCAGCAAGATAGAGTGGTACGTCCACATACACATCAGACTGCTATCCCTGTGAGGCCTATGGGATTAGATATAGGTGTTGGGCCTAGTGGTAGCCAGGATAGAGCTGCAGAGCAGGGTGATGATATTGTCATAGCCGATGCAATTCTGACTGACGCTCCAGTAGGAAGATAGGTGACTCAATTACAAGAGGCTCTGTGTAGAGTGAGAGAGAGAGTGCGACAGACAGAAAGGGAGCGTGATGACCTTCATACACAGGTGGTCATCAGAGATACCTGGATATCAGAGCAGGACCAGGAGGTCTGAGAGTTGTGAGAGGCACTGGCCAGAGCACAATTGGATATTAGATATGAGGCTGCACAGGTGGCCTACTATTATGTTGCGTATACTCTTGCAGTTCTTGAGGCAGCATATCAAATTCTACCTTTTTCAGAGTATGCTAGTGCTCAAGCTGTTCCACAGGGACCACCTCCAAAAGGTCCACCTCCACAATAGCAAAGGATGCCCCCACCTCCACCTCCTCCAGGTGGTTAGGTTATGATGTATATTGTACCACCATTTTGACCTATTGTGCTCGAGTAGCACCCTTGTATATTCAGACCGATCGATATATATATATGAGCTCAATTTTTTTGGCATCATTGTACATGTGTATATATAGCTTTAAATGTGTATGAGATGATTTCCTATATGATTTAGATGTATGGATTAGAAATGTATGTGATGAATGAATATGCAAATGTTTATGTACATGTTTTATTGATGCATGAAAATGCTATGATAGATGTTTAGATGGATAAATGCTATGTATGATTTGAGTTATGCTTATAATGGATGCACATGTGTATGGATATATATGTATGCAAATGAATTTATGGAAATGCACTTCTTGAAAATGAATGGAATGCAATGGTACTAATCATCTCATGCAGGGCCTTCACAATATACAACAGATACTAGCCAAAAGGACGAGCACAAAGATCAAGAACGAGGACCGGACACTCATGCAGTCAAGAAGAACCATGATGAAAGATGAGGACTTTAAAGAATGAGAAGATAATGAAGAGAGCATCAAACTACCATGATGCAAGCCTAAAATGCGAATGCAAGCCTACAATGTAAATGCAAGCCTAAGATAAATGCAATCCTAGGACTTTGGTTGTTGGACTCATCGTATTTATCATCATTGGGTACTTTTGGATCATCAAAGTCAATACAATCCTTACTGGTGCTGCTACAACCATAAGAATATGAATATGACTTTCATCAGATAAAATATAGGAAATGAACATAAGCACCGAGACACAAAAGCCAAGGTGACCTGAACATTATTTCCAATTTGATGTAGTAAAAGTTCACAAGTAAACAAACATAGCAATAACAATCAAGGAGATAGTTTTGACCTCCCCTTGGCATACAAATAAACAAGATCAAGGGATGTGAGGCTTTTCCACCTTAATGCAGAAGATCTTAGCACATACACCTTATTTATTTGACGTTGCCAGATCATCGAAACCACACCAACAAGCAGTAGACAAAGAAAATATCAATGAAATTCATAAGAAAAGATAGCATACTAAGAAGGAGTCAATCATATCTCAGCATGTATCAAGGCTTACAAATGTGTCTATGTTATGGGTTTTGAAAAACACCATTGTGCTTGTGGGTGAAATGTGTTTGATTGCTATCGAGAGATGTTTACGTCGCGAGAAATCTAAGATGTGTTGAAAAACATAGATGTATCCAAAGAGAGTGTTGAAAAACACTGTTTGATTAAGGTGTTGAGAAACACCAGTTTGTGTCAATAGAGAGTTTTCCTTTGAGAATATTACTGACTCAAGTGCAAATTGAAGAGTGATAAAAATGGGGAGTCATGCCCCCAAGTAACGAATGGATCCAAGCCGAGTAAAACGGATGGCGAAACAATGCGAGAAATCTCAGTAATGTAGCGGCAGTAGGCAGACTCAGTGAGAACCACTGGTGATTGTCGCAAGAGATTCTCAAGCATAAAGATCAATAAAAAGATCAAAGCATCAATAGGCAAATGTAGTGAGGACCACTAGTGACTGATGCAAAAGAGAGTCTCAAGAAGAGACGAAGCGCTACAAGGCATCGGTAGGCAGACGCAGTGAGATCCACTGGTGACCGATGCAAGAGGAGAAGAACTCCAAAAGATAAGACAATGCCCCCTAGACCAGGAACATGCCCCTGAGTATGACTATTTTTAATCCATGTGAGGTCGAGCAAAATCTCAAAGATGACTAAGAGCGAAATGCATGCTAAAGCAGGAGAGCGAACTAAAGCTGGAAAGCAAACTGAAGTAGGAAAGCAACTACAAGAAAGCCAAGACATGCTGCAATAGATAAAGCATTGCGAAACAAGAGGCACCTATTTACCACGTTTTCACCATCTTGGCAGAAATTCTATTTTTGCTACCATGATGCCTGTTTACCAGGTTTTCATCAATGGCACATTTTTCTCTTTTTCTCTTTTTTTTATTTTTCAATTTTTTTGTTCTTTTTTCTTCTTTTCATATTTTTGTATTTTTTGATTTATTTATTTTTGATATTATCAAGGCGCCTGTTTACCAGATTTTCACCAGGATAATAGATACATCAAAGTGCCTGTTTGCCAGGTTTTCACTAAGATGATCATTTTTTCAGGACATTTTAAAATTTTTAGGATTTTCTCAGGAATAAAGTATGTACATGAGCATGCAGAAGATATCTTAACTATAGAATTTATTTACGTGAAGAGCGTTGATGAGCTCTTTGAGTGGTTCACCTTCTGTAGTGAAGAGCTGATAAGTGTCGAACCCAAACACTGCAGTAATGATATAAGGACCAAGCCAGTTTGGCTCAAACTTCCCTTTCTGAGTCCATTGTTGTTGATTTTTAGGATTCTCTCTCAGGACGAGATCACCTGTTTGGAAGTCTCTTGGTCTAACTTTCTTATTATAGCTCTTTGATATCCTCTTTTGATATGCTCTGAGATGATTGAACGCCACCTTCCGATGTTCATCCAGTAACTCAAGCTCTTGAAGCCGAGATATTCTCATGTCATCATCTGTAATGAGGCCTTTCAAAGAGACTCTCAATGTAGGAATCTCAAACTCAATAGGCAATACAACATTTGTGCTATAGACTAAAGCAAAGGGCATAGCCCCTATTGGCGTTCTGATACTGGTGTGATAGGCCCATAAAGCTGGATTTATCTGGAGGTACCAATCCCATCCAGACTTGTGTACCGTACGGTGCAGTTGCTTAAGAATTGTTTTTTTAGAAGCTTCAGCTTGCCCATTACCTTGGGGGTAATAAATAGAAGACCAATGTTGGATGATCTTGAACTTAGCACATAAATTTGTCAAATCTTTATTCTTGAACTATCCCCCATTGTCAGTGATAATAGAGGA
>MU223664.1:5909482-5926968 GCA_018584345.1 Thuja plicata
TCCTTTTTGAGGATAATTCATCCAATAATTAAATAACCTTTCAATTCCTTTTATGTATATTAGCCAAAGGGGTGGAATTGATTTAATTAAAAGCACTTAAGACTTTAGATTTAAATCAATTAATCATGGGGGTTTTTAGCTAATAATCATTGAGAAATTAGGAATTAAATGTAATGTCAGATTTATGCAAATTTGGGTTTTCTGCATTTGAAACTCAGTCAATTGGGAGACGAATTTGCCTAGTACAATAGGACTTCGAAGATGAGAAAATGCACCAAAATTGATTGGATTATTAGGTGCCAATTTTGGGGTGTTACAACAGACATGCAGGCTAAATTACTAAGGGAAGAAGCAAGGACAAGAGAATCTCTCACAGCTATGCAGAGCCAACTCCTTCCACATATGGATGTAATGTAGAAGCATATAGCTCATGTCAAGACTCTTATTCATGACAACAAATTTTCATTTGTAGAGCTTATGATGGAGCTATCAGCAAAGATACATAGAGAGTTACACATCCTGAAGGTGTTGTAGGATAATTGGGACAATACTTTGTCTCAGATTTTAAAGGTACATAGTGATTTCCTATCCTATTTTGGTATTACCATATAGTTGTATTTTGGCATTTGTGTCAAAAACAAGGGGGAAATGTATATAGGACACAACAAAGATATATATAAGGAAATACATGTACATAAGAGAAGTAGAGAAGAGATATATATAACTGTTACAAAAATCATTTTAAAAAATTAAAAAAAAAAGAGTCAGTTGTAATCGAGTCACAGAGCTATTGTCAAAACCCAAGCAAGTACCCAAGCATATGGAAAGGGGGAGTTTTGACTTAGAAGTTTGAGTAGTTTATGAACATGATAAGTTTTTTTGGTCACTAATTCCAAAGGAGGAGATTGATGACCTTATGGAAAGACATACTGTCAATTAGTGCCAAAACACTTAGTCATCATAGTGTTGATCGAACCAGCAGTGCAACCTGAGCAGTTACATTATAACCTGAGCAGTGGCAGTATCAACCAAGCAGACAGTGGTAATCAGTATTACCCAAGTGATCAGAGTAGCCTGAGTACACATAGTAGCCCGAGTGCTAGAGTTTAGTATGTTTCCTGAGTGACAACATAATGCCCGAGTGCCATTATATTTCCCGAGTGGATCACTAGACCCGAGTAACAGTTTTGGACCGACTTAGCCTATATTGTTAGATATTAATTTATCTTATGGAAGCCGACTTACAGTTGCATTTGGTTTGGATAAGATATAAATATAAAGTATTTTTTTATCCAAATATTAATGGAATATATGAATAGAAGCATGTATGTGAATATGAAGTGGTAGAGTGTTTAAGAGGCTACAACAGTATAAGGAACAACAGAGACTCATTCATCACAGTCAGGTGATTAGTTTATATCATTGGATCTTATTCAGCAATTCAGAGTTACATTGAATATCATCGACTGGTTCATCGTAACAGGTGCATTAGCAAAATCATCTAACAAGGTGGACCTAACAGTCCTTTGTAAATCTCCTAACAAAGTTGCATTACTTGATTGTATTGTAGTAAATCCTTTCACAAGGTGGACCTAACAATCCTTATTGCTCCTAATAGGGCAGGCCAT
Organism: Thuja plicata; assembly: GCA_018584345.1. Taxonomy (NCBI): domain Eukaryota; kingdom Viridiplantae; phylum Streptophyta; class Pinopsida; order Cupressales; family Cupressaceae; genus Thuja; species Thuja plicata. The sequence goes on from MU223664.1 coordinate 5,911,111, forward strand.
CAGAAGTGGTCAATTGTAACCTTTAATAGGCTAAATTGATACTGTAGTAATAAATCTTGTGGGTACCATCGCCACCCCAGTTTTAATTTCTATTTGGAAGGTTTCTGGGTAACCAAATATTGTGGATGTTTATTGTTTTTAATTTCATGCATGCAATCATATTAGATAATCTAATATTGGATTAAAAGGATTATGTTTTATTTGTTCCTGATTCACCCCCCCCCCTCTCAGTCACCTTGACTCAACATATTTCCAACACAACCCTTGTCTACTGGTCACTAAGCTGACTAGGAGGATGCATCAGCCTACACATTATCAGAAGATCATTCATGTTGATGCAATCTGAGATATGGATTGCAATGACATATCAGTACAAGAAGGTACTTATTAGAACTGAACACCAGAGATATTGTTGGCTACTATAGAGCTATATTGTTGGTGGAGAGAGATATTCAATGATTTTTTTTTTTTTGGCATTGTTGTCAAAGGGAGAGGAATATATCCATATGAAATATCCATCAAGGAAAAGTACATCTAGAGAGAGAAAGATATCAAATAATGAAATACCTATCAAGGAAAACAACACCAGTCAAAGGGAGAGAAAAGATCAAAAAAAGAAGTTTCTACAAAGGGAGAGAAAGATCCAAGAAAGATTCAAAGAAATAATCCATCTAAGGGAGATAATTGGAGGAAACTTAACACTGCATATCTATCTAGAAAAGGGAGAAGAGATTCTACAACAAAGGGGGAGACAGAAACAGAATTACTACACCTATCCATTGAAGGGAATGAAGAAAGCACTCTGCAAAAATCAAATCTAAGCTAGAAGAGCTTACTAGAGTCAGATATTTGAATTGATTATAGAACAATAAGTTTGGTATGTTATGACATATTTCATATTGTGTTGCCATTAATGCTAAAGGGAGAGATTGATGAACGATAACTGATTGTATGTTTAAAGATGATAAGTTGATGATCACCGAGTTGTAGAAACTAAATGCAAGACATTAAATCAGTTAATGTATTGTATTATCATTGATGTCAACTTAGTATGTTATGATTGCTCATTTACATATTGTCATAGACTTCAAGAAACCAAAGAGATAAATTCTATGTTATCGGTAAACATAAAAACCCAGTGTACACCGAGTGATAGTAAACACTGACAGACAATGCACACCAACGGATAGAGAACCCTGAGCAGTCACAGTGTATACTGAGTACTGCAACACCGAGCATAACTAAAGTGGTCACCGAGCAGAAATGAAGTTGATGCCCGAGGACAACTGGAGTCAATGATCGAGCAAACTAAGAGTTGATGACCGAAATCAACTAGAGTTAGAAAAAGACAAAACACTTAGCTGGTAGGAGCTATATTTAGAGTTAACTGATTGATTGCTTTGTTTTCATCGATCAGTTGAACTAAAGATTTAAAGCTAGTTTTATTCACATTTGTCAAGGAGAAATCTACAGAATAAAACTAAAGCAAAGATTTAAAGATTAAAGAAATGCATGGCAAGATTTGCGGATCAAGAAGCAATCTACGTCAAGAACAAGAAAGATAAGGAGATTGAACGATGAAATCATGTCTATATAAAGAGACAAGTAATTCATTATGAAAAGAGGAATGTTGAATATAATTCTGGTGAAGATAGAAGTCTTCGTGCAGATATGATCATACAGGCTGAAGAACAGAGCCAAGAATTCTGTAGACATCGAGAAACAAAGGACACAACATTCACCGAGCAGAAAGAAGAAAGAAGGGGAGCAAAGGAATTGAAGAGAACATTGATTAGAGAGGTATTATGGACTAACAATAGATCTGAAAATCTACAAGTTAAAGTTGTATTATTGAACAGATCATTTACTATTCCAGTTTAACCATTGATTCAGAAAATATCTTAACCGAGTGGGATTTAACCATCCTTATTGTATTGAGATACTCAAGAGTATCAAAAGGTTTTTGATGTTGACAACATAGTGAATGCTAGGTCAAATGATAAACTGTTAGTTTTGAATCCTCTATCAAGGTCACACTTAGTAGTGTGTTTGTAACCTTTAACAAGGTTGGCTCTTCACCGAGATCACTTCAGAAGAGTGAAAATTTTGGGTTACCGGTCCCAAGTGGTTTTTCCCTTAATAGGGTTTCCACATTAAAAATCCACGTGTCAAATGTGTATATGGTTCATTCATTTGATACTTTTCTTTACACATTACTAAAATAGGATTGGTCGATAAGCACTAAGTTTATTTATTGCTACTCGGCAAAGGCTAGAAAAGATAAACAATATATATTCACCTAGCAGTATATATTTGATAAGATTACTTAAAGGCATACATCTTGTAGGATTGAAAGATAACCTAAGGTATTATATATGTGGTATAAGTTTTGGTTGGATTATTGGATTAATTTTTGAGGCCACTGATTTACCCCTCCCCCCCTCCCTCTCAGTTATTCTAACACAAACAAGTACATTAGTGTTTTTTTGGGGGCCTTCTACAATTGAAATATCTGCATAAATGTTAGTGAGACCAGAAAACATAGAAAGATTAGTAGGTTAGAAAAATTTGATAAAATTCAAAATTTGAAAAAGTGCAAAAAAATATAGAATAGCGATTTTGTGGTTCCACAGTCCAATCCCATCGTTTCTTAATCTACCCACAAATTCACTATCTATCAGTCCATTCTCGCCATTTCACAAATTGATAGAAATAGAATGCAGGGAAAATGCAATTAATAGAAAACTTATGTATTCTAGCAACAAAACTATCATTTCTAACAAAATGCTAACTACCCTTAAAACCTTTTGGTTATCAATTTATTTTTGCATATGCTTTTAAAATGATGGAATTACATAGAACTTGAGAGCAAAAAATACAGGAAATTTTTCACCAGTCTAAACCCATAGTTTACTAGTTCAAACCTGGGGATCTGTTATAAAGTGTAGAGGAATTTATACCTTTCTATGAAATGATGGAAGAGCATTCCCACTATTCATCATCATGCTCCTACAATGTGTTAGTGTATTCTCATTGTTCCTTGAAAAGTGACCTAGAGCCAAAATGACTTTCGTCAAAGTGGAAATCAACTTGCTATGTCAGATTTTTGCCTACAATAATTTGAAATATGCAAAATAAACACAAAAAAATAAGTTAAACGTTAGATTGGCCTATGAAGTGGGTCCCAAATGCGTGCAAGAAAATGTTAGTAAATAAAAATATTAGCAACCTAAACAACACTAAATTCAAGAAAACACTCAAGATAAGGAGATACAAGGGGACTAAAATAGAAAACAAGGAAAAAAAATGAAAACTCCAAGCCTCTTTTGATGAGGATATTCCCTTGGTTTGGTAGGTTGTTATGTGTGCTCACTAAATTCTCCTTCAAAAGTGCTCAATATAGCTCCATGAGTATGCAAAAGGGCAATGCAAGGATGATGATTTGATGAATGAGAATGCAAGGGTAATGAATTAACTATGGATTTGATGATGCAATATTTTGGCCAAAGTGACTAAAATGACTAAATGAATGTAATAAGGGAATGATTCAAATGTGGATTTTATGGATTCAAAATGGTATGGTGACTTTTCTATGAAATGAGAGTGATGATTTGTGAAGGAACATGTATGCATTAAATAGAAAACGGGGGGAAGGTGAGGGCTCTTCAATATGTAACACTTGTCCTCTTTGAGGAAAAGTGACAATGCAAAGGATGACATGCGGAGGGGAGGCCATGTGTCAATTTGGGAGAGTTGCCACCCAAATTAAGATCTTTTTGTCATTTTAATTAATTTGGGAATGTGTAAATATTAGAGGAAGTTAGGATATATGATTTGTTAAATGAGAGGTTTAAGGGGATAAGGTTGGTTAGAACCATGAGCTAGTTAGTAATTAGGGTTAGGGGAATGGTTAGGAGATGGTTAAGGTTAGGAGTCATGTATTCAAATTGGAATTAAATATAATTCTTTAATTCAAATTGGAGAACAAAGAGGAAGAGGACAAAATAATGAATTAAACAAGACAATTAGATTTATTTTTTATATTTAATAGAAGAAGGGGGAATTTATTAATTATTTAAATGGGTATGGGTTAATATTAATTGAATAATAGGACTATAGATTGATAAATTAAATTAATTTAGCTAGGGGATGATATTAATTAATTAAATAATGTGTAATTATTTAACTAATAAATGTGACTAAGTTAACTAAATCAATTAATGTAATTAATCAAATTTAGGTGTCTGCGCCCCCTAAGAATGAAGGCACAAAATTTCTTCTTTAATACACAATTTTCTATAGATGAGGCCTTAATGAGTTATGTTTGTCCTTATCCTAAAGATCATCTTACTCATAAGGTTGTTTTGAAACAAGAGGGTGATATTAACTTCCTTAAGGACACTCTACCTTTGCTACACCTAAATGACACATCTCATGTAGATGAAGCATTGATGAATCACACTCATACCTCTCCTAGCATATCTTTTGTCGGCTTAGGATTGTAAATGAAAGTATAACACTATGCAAAACAAATAGCCCCCAATAAAGGAAACTACTAAGATTATAAAGTGTGGAGCAACATAATAGCCAAAGGAATTTCTAGGGAACTACATTTATAGTAAAAATATCAATAAGTTATTGCATTTGTATATTGATACCATGATATGAGTAATAAGGAGAAGTTTTTGTATTTTTCTTAGTTGAGAAATGAGTGATCAAGTCTTGAAAAGGGTTATGAACAATATTTTCTTGAGTTGTAAATCCTAAGTATTTTCTAGTGCATTGTGAGGTATGAGGTCTATAGGGACTTGTTTAATCTTTCCAAAATATTGTCCTCTATAGCCTTGCTTAGAAATCATGCTATAGAAACCTTCATAATATGTATTTGATTTGGAAGGGGGGAGGATTTCAACATGAGGTTTATTGAAAGGTGTTGTGTAGGGATGGATAGTAGGATGATTAATAAATATAGGAATACACTTAATATTTACATCATTATTCACTTTAGTAGGTTGGGAAGGAGTGTTGTTATCTAGGTCGGAGTGTTGTCATCTAGGTCTTCATATTTTCTCAATGCTATGTTAGAAGATAGATCATGAATGAAATACATAACATCATCTTGTAGAAAAATATGTTTATGGATATGATAATATTTAGGAGAGTAAAGAGGATCTAGAGTTATGAGTGTAATAAGATTGACATGTTTAGCTTATTCCTCTTGCACCAAATTAGCTTGTTCCTCTTGAATATTACATCTCTATTAGGGAGATTGTTAGAAGGAGCATTGATGTTATCCCCATTAACAAAAGATACCCTAGGAGAGGTATGAGTGTGTTTCATCAATGCTTCATCTATATGAGTGTATCATTTAGTTGTAGCAAAGGTATAGTATCCTTAAGGAATTTAGTATCATCGTATTGTTTCAAAATAGCCTTATGAGTAAGATGATATTTAGGAGAGAGACAAACATAACTCATTAAGGCCTCATCTATAGAAATTGGGGTATTAAAAGAAGAAATAAACATGAGATCATTCTCTTGCACCAAATGATCCTCATATGGGAGGTACATTTAGGAGGATCCTATGAACATCATTCCTTAAGGCCCATTCCTTAGGAGGGAGATCTTTAAAAGAAGTGTTGATGGTGTTTTCTTGCACCAAAATGTCCTCATGGGTGGGATCAATCTTGGAAAGGGGTAAATCATAGCCATGGATGAAAGGGAGAATTAATTTGTCATCATATGTGTGACAAGGAATGTCTTTAAGATATTGGATAAAAATTGAAATTAAACTAGCAAAAGAAGATAACAACTCCATTCACACTATTTCAAACAAGATATGCAAATATGATTGTAACACAATCATATAAAAATATGATCTAATAGAATGCAAGCATATAAAAATATGCTCTAATGAAATGCATCCAAATGAGATCTAGAAAAATTAGAAGTAGGTATATTAGACGCAGGGCTCACCAAAATGTAAGGTGGAAAACCTAGATCTCTAAATGCATAAAATGTAGCAATGATATGATGCAAATATAAGTTAAGGCAATGCATAAAAAGTGGATCTAGACATCCAAATAAGAATTAAAAGAAATGTAAGGTGACCTGAAATAGAGTTCACCATGATGCATAAACAAACTAGGAAGCTCAGGCCTATCTCCCACTTACATTGGAAGGAAGATGATCCGCTAGGCCTCAAGGGAGATGAAGCTCTAGGAGGATGGAATGATCCTTTGCCGTGAGTGGAAGCTTCTATTGAATTGTTGATAGAAGAATATAGGATTTGAGATCAAATGGAGATAATTGAGGGTTTTTGGTTGGTGTAGGTTATTATTTTACCCTATGTTAGGAATATTTATTTTTCATACTTATATATTAATCTAGCTTAGGTTATATTAGAATAATTAGGAGGAGGACACATTTTTAAAATCCTACAATTACAAATGTCATTCATACCCAACTTTGGGTAGTTGAATGTCTCGGCCTCTTTTGGATTTATTAGCCACCTCCCCATAACCATTCTCTTGTCTTTACCTAAGTTGGCAGTACCACATGTATGGAATTTACAAAGTAGGTAAAACTCCCACCTAATTTGGGTATTTGGGAGTTATTATTCCTCTTGGAATTATATGCCCATATTTCACTATATAATCAACACTCACCTCTCCCTTATGAGCTACCTAGAGCTATTTAGGTTGATTCAGGGCTAACTCATATGAGTTCACATTATCATAGTCAGTACAAGGGAGTGTTGATGCATGTTGTATTACGTTGAGTGTGATAACATAATCATTTTTTTATTGCACCATCTTCTAACATTTCATTCTCTCTATTGCTCTTGTGTAGAAGGTTGATCTTGGTTTTGCAGGTGATCCTATGAGATTGAGTCCATTAGTGACTCTTACTTAATATCAGAGCTTCCAGATCTACAAGACCCTTATCAAATTTGGGAGAAATTCAACATTGAGTTTTTGCTAGGTGTATTTTCAGTCAAAAATGATATCATCATTGAGTCCAGGAGGCTAAACATATAAATTTCTGGTATAAAATTCTTCATATTCCAGAGAGAATCAAATCCGAGGCAAAAATATTTAGCAAGTGTGCCTATGGCCCACTTGCCATAGTACGGTATGAAAAGTATTTTTTTATTAAAAATAAAAATTATTTCTACATTAAAAAAAATCAAATTATATTTGGCAGTTTTAAAACTTTTTATATTTCAAAATTTTTTTTGGTTAATGTATATTTATAAAAGTTTATTATTTATTATAAACTTTTGAAAAAAAAAAATATTAAATAGGGTACCCAGGCCCTGTTGGACCCTGTACCCGCAGGTAATGTGGGTACCACAAGCCTTAAAAGATTGGTCCCCACATTGTAGCATGTGTGGGGATTGAACCCCCACCATGGGACCCCTCTTATGGGGTGAGCTTCGGTTTATTGTTAATTTTTTTGAAATTTCAAAAACCAATGCCTAGTGCTTGTTGCATAGTGCACAGTACTTGCCTCAACTTTCATACCATGATTTTTGGTGATTTTGTCACATTTGGTGGCAATATTTTATCGAGTCAAAATTAAATTTGGAGCTAAATTTAGATGGAAAAATATTAAATTGGAGTTTTTAAAAATGTAGCAATAATTGCACCAAATTTAGTAGTGTTTGCCCAAACTTGGCTGGGGTTATTTTTGAAATTTTTACCTCTTACCATTGGAGGTTTGCATTTTGCGCTCAAACTTCAAAAGGTGATATCTCAGTCATCAGGGCTCTGTTTTACGGGCAAAATAATTTTACTTTGGGGTAGAATTTTGAAGGCTTCACAATGGTGTAATCAGATTTTTCTCAAGCGATCCACATTTTCTAGAAAATTAGTTTTCTCGGCAAATTTGAAGGACAGTCCCTATTTTCCAACTTCAAATGAATGTAACTTTCACATACGACCTCGGATCGAGGTGCTTCTTTTCGTGAAAGTTGATATTTTTTTGAGAACTATTCATTAGTGCAGATTTAAAGTTCTATTTATGATATTATTTTGTACTTTCAGTATTTGGGTCTAATTTGGATATTGTAGAACTCTAAAAAATAAGTCCAGAATTGTAAATGCACTAGTTTATAAAGTGCCACAATCATATTTTTCTTGGGGGATCATTGATTAAGTGAATTTGGGGGGTGATATTGTGTTGTTCTGATTTATTTGGCATTATATGAATCATGGAAAAAATAAGTTTGGAATTATCTAAGGGAAAAAGGTTGCACATGCTATGTAAGAGAATCTATTCCCGCACCTACTGATGCTAATGCTCTTCAAGCATGGGAGATCAATCATGAGAGAGATCCTGGTTACATTTTTTCACTTGTCTCTTTTGATTTACAATTTCATCTTGAATCATGCAAGACACCTAAAGAGGCTTGGGATACTCTTGAAAATTTGTACGGTAAAACTGATAAGATCGCGTGGGTTATTATATTGATAAGGATCTGATGAATCTTGATCCAAAAAGTGTTAACAACATCCAAGACTACATATCTAAGATTAAACAACTAAAAACACAACTAAAGGATTGTAAGATTACTAAGGAGGATATACAGTTGATTCTCAATGTGTTATCCAAGCTTGGTCCTAAGTATTTTATATTTGTTTCTAGCTTTCATACCAATAGGTTTTCTATGGTATTTGCATATGTTGATTCTACTTTTGATGCATTTTCAAATCTTCTAATCCAAGAGGAAGTGAAGCTAATTCAAATGGGTACCACCAAGACTTCAAAGTCACAAGAATTGATTGCTAGTGAGCCTAAGGTGTAGAAAGAATCAGGGAATCTTGATCAGAGAGAAAAGAAGAAAAATAACAAGACAAAAAGAATTTGAATCCTCTTCCTCAAATAGGGAATCATATAAAAAGGAGAATCCCACATGTACATATTGAAAGAAACATGGGCATGATAAATATTAATGTTATTTAAAATAAATTGATGAGTTGAAGCATATTTTGACAAATAATAAAATTAATTTACCTTCAACTATGTCAAAGGATACACTATCTTCATCTGATTCAAAGTCAAAGAAACAAAAGGGGAAAGCACTTGTCACAATTGCAGATACTGAAGTGAAAGAGATAGATCCTTGATTCTGGAGCTTCACATCATATGACTTAATCACAAAGTATGTTCTCTTGATTTGAACCTTGTTCATCACCAAACATTTTGATGGCCAACAACACATATATGTGTGCTTGTGGGAAAGGGTTTATTGACATAGAAAAAGGATAATTCAATGATGTCCTTTGTGTACCTTCATTGTAAACAAATATCCTTTCCATCTATCAGATTATACATGGTGGGGAAGGAAAGAGTGTTGACTTCACTCCAGATTCTCTGATTATTGAGGACTTACGTAGTAGGGATATTGTTGTAGTTGGGGAGGTAGATCATCAATCTTGATTATACACCTTCTCACACTTTTATTCTGTTGTTCCTTTGGCTGATGTACACACTCAAGTATCTAGTGTGGACACTTTTGAGGAGATTTAGTATGGTTAGATGGATCTTGGTACTCTTTGAACTAAGGTTCAAGAGACATATGTTGATATTCCATCTTCTACATCAATTGTTGTCTCTGATGATTCTGGTATAGTTATAGCTCCTATTGACTCAATATAATAGGACATTCATTGTCTTTCAGACACAGGTCCTTGGGATGAGTACTTGTCATACATTGCAAGTTTTTCTTGTGAATCCTATCTTGCAGACTTGGAGGACATTATTGAGAGCATACATATTCTCTTTGATGAATTTGCTATGTCTTCTTCAAATGACTAGGGGGAAACCTTTGAACCTTTTGTTCTTTACCCACATGATCATTCATCACTATTTGTCACAATTGTGGTCACTATTGAGAAACATTTGGAGGAGGCACCTTGTTCCTTAGAGAAGATACCTTTGCCTTTGGATTTAATTGTACATCCATCTCGACTAGGTTTTGGATTGATATCTTCTATAGAGTGGCCTAGAATAATTGATTTGATGTTGATCACTTTCACACTTGACATGGGGACACTTGAGTATAGTTCAGAGAAATCATACATCTTCATCATTCTTCCTACATATTCCTTTAAGGGATGGGAGGATATCCTGCATACATACTTGGTTTTATTTGTTTTATTTCTTCCTAAGGGGAGGAATATTATTCGACGGTCTCTCTTCTTCTCTATGGGGGGGGTTGTCCTATGAGTTTTCTCTTTCTCATATTTTGAGATCTTTTATCATTGTAAGTGGGTACCTAATATGGCCTTGTAGTTGGGACTCATCTTTGCATCTTTGTATCTTTTCATCCTAACACCCACCTAAGCTATATTTAGGGGGGGGGTTGTTGGTGTAGGTTATTATTTTATCCTAAGTTAGGGAATATTTATTTTTCCTACATATATATTAAGCTACCTTAGGTTATATTATAATAACTAGGAGTAGGATATGTGGAAAAATCCTACAATCACAAGTGTCATTCACAACCAGCTTTGGATAGTTGAATGTCTCACCCTCTTTTGGATTTATTAGCCACCTCTCCATAACCATTCTCTTGTCTTTATCTGAGTTGGCATAACCACATTTCTATTATTTACCAAGTAGGTAAAACTCCCACCTAATTTGGGTATTTGGGAGTTATTATTCCTCTTGAAATTATCTGCCCATATTTCACTATATAGTCAGCACTCACCTCTCCCTTATGAGCTACTTAGATCTATTCAGGTTGTTTCAGAGCTAACTCATATAAGTTCACATCAACTCAATCAGTACAAGGGAGTTATAATGCATATTGTATTATTTTGAGAGTGATAATATAATCATTATGTTATTGCACCATATTCTAACATTTCATCCTCTACGTTTCTCTTGTGTAGAAGGTTGTTCTTGGTTTTGTAGGTGATCCTGGGAGATCGAGTCCATCAGTGACTCGTACATTTTTGTGTGTAAAAATATTATAAAGGATTTGGATCCAATAGATTGAAACTAACTTGTGATTTGAATTTGAGGCAAAAATGGCGGGAACTGGGTGCCTTGCTTGATTTTTTCCCAGTAGCAAGGTGCCTAGCTTGACTAGGTCTTGGCAGTTTTTGACAAAATGACTTGCAAACTATAGCTCATCACTTGATCTCTTTGTAGCTCTTCCCACACTTTTGTCACATGTACATCCACATAGAAAATAGGTAAAATATTATGTTGAAAGAGGTTTTCCTAAGTCAAACTATAGTTTAGGAATTAACCTTAAATTGAAATAAATATGCTTTAGATATGAAAATATAGATTTTTATACCTTGATGATGCAATGCTCGTTGAATGTAATTATAAGTGTTGGTGAAATAATAGAACTCCACAAATTTCTAAAAGGAAATCATAAAGAAATGCTTGCAAGAAGGTTGTTGAAGCTTTCCATGATGAAGAATAAGGTGGAATGAAATGCCTTGAGCACTAAAAACTTGCTCCTTGAATGATTAGATGCAAAATTGTAGTTGAGAGCTTCATTTAGAGTGGATGTCAAAATGAGGAAGGGTAGCTTGATTTTATATGTCTCACAACATTTTGGAGAGTAAAACTTGCAATAGGTTGACATAGGATTAGAATTTCCACTCAATTGACCTAACCGTTGTGTGGTTGAAGTTTGAAGTGGAATTGATGGGAATAGGGCACCTTGATTGACCCGTTCTAGGGAATGTGTGATGGCCCTTGATTTAATTGTACTTCTAACCAAATATTTGAACGTTAACACTAATTACCAATAATAGTAATAATTGATAAGTATCAAATGATTAATATATAATAGTTAATAAATTCTATTATGAAACAATTGATTATTAATAATGTTGAATACTTAAATAATATCAATATATTAATATATTATTAATCAACATATTATTGATAATGATAATATTAATATATTAATTGATATATTATATGTTAATAATAATAAGATATATATATATATATATAGGTCGGTAATAAAGGATTATTTATATTAATATAAAAACATTACATAAAGTATTCCTAGGAATATTACAGAAATAACTAAAAAGTAATATACAATGCTATAAAAGTAACTAAAAATAACTAAAAAGTAATATAAAGTATTATATAAATAAACTGGTCCTCATCCTTCTACATGATGTCAAATCGATGATTACCTCATCAATGCAATTCATGAAAATGTCACATCCTCCCTCCACGACATCTATTCACACAAGTGCGGCTCCAATTTTGAAATGGGTCATCACTTCACCTCCTTAAAGGCGTCATCGATTTCTAAATATGAATCCCTTCACCTAATCATTATGCGAGCATCATCCTGCTGACTTCAGCTTGGACGCACCTCACTCTCCACTTGACATAAAGCTGCCACATCCTTACTACGAAACTATGATCATAATAAAACTAACCGTTGGGTTTCAAAATTTCCATTTGTAATTCAACCACCTTTTCAAAAGATAAAGCCCATTTCGAGAGCACGTCTGCTTCCTTTTTTTCCTTCTCTATAAGTATGGGTGATATGGAATTCTGAGAAATTTTGGACCATAGCCATAACTAAGTTTACCAGTGGCTGGATGTGCCATGCCTCCAATCTGTCATTCTTTAAAGCATTTATAAGCACTAAGGAATCCCCTTCTAGGTGGAATTTTTGGATTCCCAAAGTTGCCCCCATCCTAACTGCAAGTAAATCTGCGTTGCCCTTTGCAACATTATTGGTTCTTGCATGCATCCTTATAGCTCCATAAGCCAAAATTTCCTCGATATTATCTTTAAGGATAGCCCCTGCTCTTGATGGCCCCAAGTTTCCCTATGAATCCCCATCAAAGTTATCTTTGATCCAACCCTCCTCGGGGGCATTCCAAAGGACTTCATTCCTATTATGTTTTTTTCTTACTTTTGTTGATCTGAGTTGTCCATTTTTGCATTTCAGTCCAGGCCAGGCCTTCTAGAGCAACTGATCCGCCCTGCAAAAAGGGGTAGACAATGGAATTGTGGCAGCATAAGCATTTACTGTTTCTTCTATAGAGTGATTGATTCTGTGTTTCAACCTATTGATATCCTCTATCTTGTCCTGGAAGAGCCTACGATTTCTATCTTTCCACACCTCCCATATGAGAATTGAGGGGCCTACAACCCAGGCAGCTGAGAAAGTAGACTTCATTGGCAGTTTTGGCCAGCCACAAAAGATCTCTTTTAACTTATTAGGCAAGAGAGCTTGCCATCCCACTTTATTCCTAAGCATCTCCCAACACTATAATGTCATTTTACAAGAAACCAATAAGTGATTTACATCTTCATCCGCTTCTTCACATAAAAAACATCTTGTCAGTCCCTGCAAGCCAAACTTTTGTCTTCTCATTCTTGTTAAGATTCTTTCTTTAGTTGCCACCTAGGAAAAGGCCCCTGCTTTGGGAAGGCATTCCTTACTCCATAATAGCCTGGCAGGCCATTCCTCCCCTTCCCCTGCTCTCTGAAGAAGTTGATAACCCAGTTTGACTGAATATTTGCCACTACTAGCAGCACACCAAATGATAGTGTCCCTATAATTTGTAATAGTAATACTCTGATTGTCCAAGATTCCTTTCATTGCTTCTTGTTGAGTGATGCTAAGCCCCATATTATCAAATTTCTTCCAAACCCATTCTTACCCAAAGGACCCTGCTGCCTTTCCACATAATCACAAACATGCTCCCCCCATCTCGTTGAAAATAGAGCTTTTAGATCTTGATATACTAGATTTTCAATTAACATTGGATTGCCATTCCACGAGTCCTTCCAAAAATTTTCCTTTTCACCATTACCAACCTGCCATGTTAAGTGTTGGGTAATAATGGGCCTACAACTAGTCACAAAATTCCACACTGCTGAGCCTTTTGGGGGATTAGGGGTAGTTAGGACCCTCTCCGTTTCCATAGAATCTAGATATTTTGCCTTTAATAATTTGACCCACAGTAACTCGGGGTTATGAAAAATACTCCAAACTAACCTAGCTCCCAAAGCTTCGTTCATCAAATTCCACTCTCTTAGACCAGCACCACCATCAACTTTTGATTTACAGACTTTACTCCAAGCAATGAGAGGTTTTTTTTCTTCCACAAATTTCCCATTCCATAAAAACTTTCTCATTTTCTCAGCTATGATTTGATTTACTTTCTTAGGAATTTTAAGGCAGGTCATCAAGAAGATGGGAATGGCATTGATGATTGATCTGAGAAGAAGAATTTTGCCTACAAAAGTTAGCCACCTGCTCTTCCACCCTTCCATTTTTTTTCTACACTTATCAATCAAATCTTTCCATAGATTTTCTTTAGAAGTACCTTTAAATAAGGGGATGCCCAGGTCTTTGCTTGGTAATCGTCCACCTCTAATCCCAATAATTCTACAAATGGCTCTTTGCTTCATGAGGTATACATTAAAGAAGTAAACTTCTGATTTTTGCTAGTTAATGCACTGTCCAGAGGCTTTACTGTACTCATCCAAGTTTTCTTTAATTATTCTTGCTTCCTGGAGAGAAGCCTCACCCAAAAGGTTGGTATCATCTACAAACTGAAGGTGAGTAATAGGGTCTACCACCCACCAACTTTATATATACCTTTCCATATCCCTAATTGCCTTTTATGTTTGATAAGCCTACCCAAAGCCTCCACCATAATAATAAACAAAAAAGGGGAGATCGGGTCTCCTTGGTGAATGCCTCTATTTGATTTGAAAAAACCTTGAGGGCTTCCATTAAATAAGACTGAGAACCTAGGTGTTTGAATGTCACATTCCACCCATCGGATCCATTCCTTAAAAAAACCAAAACAATGCAACACTTTGGTTAAGAAGGCCCTATTCACTGCATCATACACTTTCCTTATATCGAGTTTAATCATCATTTTTTCTGCCTTGTTTTGATGAAGGGTGTGTATAACTTCACGGGCCACAATAATCCCTTCATAAATAGACCTATCTGAGGTAAACCCACTCTACTCAGATATAATAGACTTTAAGACAATTTTCAGCCTATTTGCCATTACTTTTGAAATAATCTTGTAAATGATGTTACATAGGGATATAGGTCTGAAGTCATCAAAATCCAACATGTTCTCCTTCTTTGGAATTAGGGTGATAAATATGTTGTTAAAATCTAGGAAGAGAAAGTCGCTCTCCCTTGACTCTTCCACAACTTCCCATACTTCAATGCCAACTAAGTCCCAAAAGTGTTGGTAGAATAAGGCTGAGAATCCATCTGGACCTGGAGCCTTCTGTGCTCCTATACTAAAAACTACCTTCTTAACTTCTTTCATAGTGCACGGTTGTTTCAACATTTCATTCTGGGCATTAGAAATACATTCCGGATTAAAATTTCGAAGATCTAAATCTTGATTTGGGTCTGTCGGCTCACCCCAAAAAATATTTTGGTAATATCTAATAGCTTCTTGGTTAACTTCATCCTATTGTTCCAACACTACCCTGTTATTGTTCTGAATAGAATATATTTTATTCTGTGGTCTTTTCACTTTAACCAAATTGTGAAAAAAGGATGTGTTTTTATCCCCTTCTTTAAGCCACAATTCTCTTGATTTCTACCTCCAAAAGGTTTCTTCCCGACATAAGACCTCACTATAAAGTTTTTTTAGCCTACTTTCTCCACTAAAGTCAGCATTCGTCATCCTGTTAGTGCTCAAATTGACAAATTGGATTTCCTATGGACTTGCCAATCCAATTTTGGGAAACCTAAGTGATTTGGCCAACTAACAAGTCACAACCAAGGCAAGGTTGGAACTTCTGCAATTTTGGCTCTACAAAACCAAGGCTGGTAGGCCTATACCTTGACTTATCCTTCAAGTTACAA
>MU223664.1:5930995-5956798 GCA_018584345.1 Thuja plicata
AATGAAACTATTACACATGTGAAAGAAAAAGGACTTATCTTTATTGATTTTGAAAAAATAGTACATCCAGGTCCATGTTATACTTGTTGATTAAAAACTATCTAAATATGTGAAATTGTATTATATTTTATCCCCTCTCTTTATATTTTACATTATGTATATATATGTGTTTGAGTGGATTTCACACCTTTTTAGGGTGAAAAGACTCAACTCTTATTACAAATTATTTTGAAAAAATAATAAACTAACTACCTAACTTTCGGATTTGGCTTTGGTCAAAAATCTAAAACACCTCGTGAAAAGCTAATATTTCGACTAGAGATAGGAAATTTGATTTCATGAACTGGGTCATTTTTAGATTTTTAAAATTCAACCATCTCTATCCTATGTCAAAATCATCTTTGCAGCAGGTCTAAATTCCAACATTTTCTAAAGGCTTCGATTAGTTAGTTCTATTTATTTGTGTCATAAAGCTTCCTTCCTTTGATCTTTTTTTTATGGAGAAACATGCTTCTTAATAATGGATTGGGACTTCTAAATTATCAAAATTTAGGGTACCACCACATCCCATTTGCAATGATATTAGAGTTCAACTTCTCTAACTCCCTTTCAAGGGTTTCTTTCTCCTCAAAGATGTCCTTAAACACTTCTCCGTTCCAGCCTTTTAACTGCTCTTTAAGGTATTGTAACTTTTAAGAAAATATAAAAGCCTTCAAACCTTTTCTCTCTGGAGCCTAATTCCACCATAGTGTAACCTATTCTTTAAAATTGGCATGTCTAAGCCACATAGCTTCAAATCTAAAGGGATCTCTATCCAGAGCTAGATCCTCTTGAAGTTTATAACAAATCGGGTAGTGATCTGACCTTGTAATGGGTAAGCTCTCTTCCACACTCGTCCAGTTGGTAGCTGCCCAATTACTAGCTAATATAAACCTATCCAATTTTTCTGCTATATTCAAGAAGCCACTCCTCCTATTTGTCTAGGTGAATTGACCATTCCTCAGGTCTAGATCTATCAATCCGTTCTCTGTAACAAGTTCTGAAAAGTCCCTTTGGCTCTGACCTTCCCATCCACACCCACCTTTCTTCTCCAGTGGGCTCATAATAGCATTAAAATATCCCCCTAGTATGAAGATCTCTTTTGGATTATTGTTAAGGATATTTGTTAACTCCCGCCAAATACCAAGTTTTTGGATTGGGCTGTTAGGGCCATACACATTAATGGCTTGAAAGCTTGTGTGAAGTTGTTTTGACTTGACTTCCACCCAGATCCAAAATCTATTAATTGCTTTGATAATAACTTCTAGTGTGTTTTCTGTCCATAGTATGCACAAACCTCCTGAGGCTCCTTGAGCCTCAGAGGAGCAAACTCTCCATCTACTGAACTTATTAGCAAAACTTGGTAACTCATCTCCACTAAGCTTAGTTTCTTGTAAAAATATAATATCTGGTTTCACCTGATCAAAAGCCCTTTTGATCATGCGAACTTTGTCAGAGGCAT
The DNA here is from genome assembly GCA_018584345.1 of Thuja plicata. Lineage (NCBI taxonomy): Eukaryota > Viridiplantae > Streptophyta > Pinopsida > Cupressales > Cupressaceae > Thuja > Thuja plicata. The sequence goes on from MU223664.1 coordinate 5,932,497, forward strand.
TGCAACCTCTGACATTCCATGTTAAGGTTTTTATGGTGCTTGGAGAGGGGCAAATTTCATCCCTGTCAACAACAGTTTAGACTGGTTAGCTACATTCCTAGCCAAAGTAATTTTTGCCTTGTTTGATTTCCTACCCCTTTTTTTTCTCACCCACTGAGGGTTTAGTCTCACTGGATGGGATTTGTTCAACTATCCTAACAACAGTCAAGCGGAAAGAATCATAAAGGCCTAGTTCATCTTCCTCCCCTTCCTCCGATTGGGAGATGTAATCCAACTCGGAATCACCAATTCTGCCACTATTGTCTTTAAGAATATCAAAGGTGGACTCTAAGTTTCTTATCAGGGAAATTTGGATATCCTTAAAGCACTCCTCAACATAAATTGAGCTACTATAATTTAGAGGCATGCCCATATCAGTGTTAAGTGCTTCTAACGATGGCACACTATAAGCAAGGTTGAAGTTTTTTGCTTCCTTAGGGGAATCCCTTACCAGAGAAAGACTACCTTCTTGTGAGCCTGCATTCCCAATCTGCTCCTGCTCTGCATCTTGTTTTTTTGTTTTATAGTTTACATTAGTGGACAAGCCTGTTATTGCCCTGTTGGTCTCAGTCAGATCCTCATACCTTGTAAAGTGATTCACTTGCTGTCCCAACCCCCTCTGACCGCTTATCATCCTGGATGGATCTCCTATGATATCTAGAATGATATCACCCTCGTTATTTGTTACCTTTGGGGTAGAGAGGTAAGCTCCCCCCATTCATTGGCCAAAATCCCATCAATCATCTCTTTCAGGCTTCCTTGTATGGGCCCTTCTGTTATATTGTTATCTGGGCTTACTACCACTTTATCTGTTATTATCCTTTGCAACTCTGAATCTGGTGAAAAACTCCCTTTCCTTTGTTCTGTGATCTGAATTATCTTATTATTGATCATTTTGGTTTCTTCGGCTTTACCTTTTCTACTATTATATTCATCCTGCTCCTTGTTTCCCTTGGGGTTTTCTCCCCGGGGGTTCTTCTCATCCTCAATAAGCAATCTCTGCTTCCATTCTCCTATTTTGGTTGAGATTAACAGGGTGTCTGGCAAAGGGTGAACATCCTGCTGTATAGTCAAAAAAAAGAAGCACTTCCATTGTAGACTGGTTTATCCTTCCGAGTAAGTGGTTTGGGGTCATGTCAAGCACCTTGAATGGGTCCCTGACTTGGATCTGCCTTTTTCCCCTGTTCTGCCCCATTTCAACTTTTTTTCAGCCTATTTCTGACACCCCAGACTGAAAAACTAGGACTTTGATCTCAGGTTCAAGGTCAACCTTTTTGGGTCAAGGTCAACCTCGACCTTGACCTAGGTCACAATCAACCTTTTTCAGGCCCATGGTTCAAATTCTAGAATTTTAGGGTTTCTAGATGTCAGGCTTTGGAAAAAGTTGATTCCTGCTTCCGGGTCGACTGTTTCGGTCTTCGGAACAACAAATCTTAAATTATATTTAATATAGGTCCTCTTCTAGTGGCACAAGTCTAATTAGAATTTAATTCTCCTATGTAGTCCTCTCTAGAAGATTGTGCCCTAGATTGGTATATAAGGAAGCTTTCTCCTCTCATTTTCTCTAACCGTGATCATCAACAATCCAAGACTCGAAGAGGTGAAATCTAAGTGCAAGCTAAGAAGCAAGATTTGAAGCAAGCCAAGTAGCCATTGAAGAATTCATCTACTCTCAATCATTCAAGCATTCAAGCATCCAATTCATCAAGGAGATCCATTGGTAGCCATTGAAGGATTCAAAGCTTTATGGAGCTCTCTTGTTGAAGATTTCTCCATCCACATTCCTCCAAGCTTCTTCCTATTCAAAGATCCATTCAAGATTGGTGTTGAAGATCTACAAGAAATTTGATTTGAGACATCCTAAACCCTACATCCAACATTCTACATTCTACATCTATTTTGGTACATACATACTTGTGGATCCACGGATTCGAATCCACCACAAGAATTTCTATACAAGAAAGGTGAATTTGTTTATTTACTTTGTTACTTATGTAATTTCAATTATATTGTGAGGTTAATTCCAAAATTGGGGTTTGACCAAGGCAAACCTCTCTCCCCCAACAAACAATCCATTTTATTACAGGTACAGGTTCATAATAATATATTAGAGTGCAGATTCGGATACCCTTTTTGGAAAACTTTCAGGATCCGAAAACAAAATTTCAGTCTGAGACTTTTTAGGTCAATTCTACCCTAGGTCAGAATCGGAAATTCAGGGTCAATGGTGACATTGAATTGAGGGTATAAAACAGAATAGTGTCAGAACATAAAATGATTTATGGGTTTTGTAGAGCTCGCAGTTTCAGTCCAAGATCCTGAAAATCAATAGTTTATGAGACTGTCTGACAGGGTTTTCAACAGGTTCTTTTTCAGAGGTATGTATTTTATCCCATTATTATTTACTTTCATTTCTAGATTTACACCCCTTATCAATTACAAATTAAATGTATATGGAAAATATGTGCATAGGGACACTTTTATGAGCAAATCTCCATTGTTCTAAACCCATCCATATTTTCTTCATTACATTTTGGTGAACCCGCGATAGACAACTCTTTCTTTTTGGTTTTAGATTTGCATCTCGTGTTAGATATTACATGCATTTAAAAGTAGATTTATTTTATGCTCTTACATTTATATTTCAAAAATTAAAAATCACAAATTTCTTTAAAAATACAAAAACATTTACATTTTTCATGCTTGTAATGTTACTTTGTGTTCAACATGTATGATTTTTGTTTTGAATACTTTGATGAGGCTTTTGTTGATAGATCCCCTAATGAGGTACATGGAAGTGAGGATGAAATTTTTTCGAATAAGATCTCCATGGATATTATTCCTATTTCATCCTACTCTACAACCTCTTCAATTGACCCTTACCATAGGGTGTGTGCATGGTTACCTACATGTTCCACTATTTACAACATTGATACACCTATAAAGACTTCATTTAGTGTGTGTGATGTTGCTTTGTCCTCTCATGTATTACTTTGTAAGGATATATTAGAGCAAGAAGATGACTCTAATTTTTCTCTTTATGGAGATGAGTTAAGGATTGATGTTAATTCTTCTCCTAATATATGCCTTTTCTATGAGCCTACTTTAGAATATAATTTACCTTCTTTCCCCTTTAGGGATCAAGATTTAGTGATTTATGGTGATCCTACAAGGTGCTTTATTGATAGGTATGATAATCCTCCTATTTGGGATGAACCTTTGGATATGGATGTTGATTACTCTCTTCCTCATGAAGCCATTGTGGATGATTCTACTTTTTGGGATGAGCCCTTGGATAAAGACATTGATTTCTCCCCTCCTCGTAAAGATGCCTTGATACAAGAGGGTGATTTATTAATGGATGAAATATTCATACATGATGGTGACTCTTTTTCTAAAACACACTCCCCTCATGTAGACATTTTAGGGAAAGAAGAAAACATTATAGATGCTTTACCTCCATTTGGGATTCCTTCCAGTGATGAGGCATTAGCAGAGAATGATATCAATTCACTTCATGCTCTCCCTCTTAGTGATGATCTTATGGAGAATCAAGATCCTACCTCATCTCCTCCTAGGATGTTTTCTTTGCATCCTTCTTGTGAACCTTTTTGTAGTGTTGAGACAACTAACATGGTTTATCCAAAACCCTTGTTGACTATTAAAGGTTGTCCTCGCATTACTATCAAGGGTAAACCTAGAGATCCTTTGGATTTCTTTGATAACATAGATTTCATTTCACATGCTTATCGTATAAGGAATAACCCTCAACCTAATCTGGTGGTTCGTACTTCTTTACCACCTTCTCAACCCATTCTTCCTCCTCCACCCTGTCTTCCTAGCCAGAAGTACGATTTGATAAACCAATTGTGCAATACCCCTGCCAAGATTTCTTTATGGGAGATTCTTCAAACCTCACCTATATACCATGAAGACTTTCAAAAAGCTCTAGAAACTCTTCCCACTCTACCTCCTAATCAAGAGAACATCGATGCCTTCTTACAGTGCATGCATGCTACCCTAGGTCCTCCTAACATTGTATTTACTCAAAAGGATTTACCTTCTAAAGAAGTTCAAAATCAATATGATGCTCTTATGGTTGTTGTTACTATCAATAAGAGTACCATTCATAGGACCTTGATTGATAATGGATCTGGGCTTAACATTTGTAGCATGGAAATGCTCAAAGCAATTAAAGTCGATCTTTCAACTATTCAACCTGACAATGCTCCTATACGTGGCTTTGATAACATTGATAAGAACACTTTGGGCATCATTACCTTACCTATCAAAGTAGGTTCGATCATCCTAAATACTCCTTTTCATGTTATGCCTAGACCTCTTAATTATAACCTTCTTTTGGGTAGACCTTGGTTGCATGAGATGCATGTTGTTCCTTCCACCCTTCATTGTAAAGTCAAGTTTATTCACAACAACATGATATATACACTTCATGCGGATGATGCGCCAAATCCTTGTTTGAATATTCAAACCCACAATACTCCTATTCCTAATAGTAATCCTTCTTCCTCTAATGCTATTCCTAGAGATGATTGGGGAACCTTGGATTTTAATCCTACCTTTATTGGAGAGTATAAGGTTTCTGATCTTGATTTTATGAAGCAACAAAGAGAGTTTGAACAACGAGTCTTTACTTCTACTTCTTATTCCCTTCGTAATAACTTTGTCGCTACTTCTACCCACTATGAATTTGTCAAACCTACTAGTAATGACATAGTGACTATTGAAGTTCCATTGACTCCTTCTGATATGGCTTCTCATTTACTAGTTAAACAAGGATTTCGCGGTCAAGGATGTGGTAAGCATAAACTAAGAATTCAAATGCCCTTACAAAATGGGGGGCATGAGCATTCTTATGGATTGGGATTTAATCCTCAACAAATTAACATCAATAATACTTCAAACCATGATGAACCTATGAAGGAATTTGACCAAGAAGTTATTTTGCCTAAACTCCTTCGTGATAAGATGATTACTAGACCTAAACGCAAAAAGAAATGTAGTTCACACTTGAAGACTCTTCCTTTTTGTTTGTATCATAGATTTCATGATCAATCTACTAATTAATGTCAAGCTTTACATTACAAGATTAGGCAGCTCATTGATAGTAAAGTTATTTATATATCATATGGCAATGAGTTATATTTCAATCCTATTTTCTCTAAATAACATTTATGTTCCTATTATGGAACTCCACATTATGTAAACAATGTTAGCCTAATCTTTGGGGGTTCGTTGTCTTACATAGTGTTGTGAGCGATATAATAGGTCCCCTTTCATCCTTGTTCCTATGCTTGGGGGGAAAGGATGCCATCTCCATCTTTTATGTCTTTCAGGGATCCACTTTTCCCTTGGTTAAGCAGTATCTATCTATTATGTGATATCCAATCATACATGAACATTTTGGTTTACATTGAGGATATATGTCCTTGATCATAACCTATTTCTTTGTTTAACATTGGGTTTCCATGCTTGATAAATATCTCACCTTGGAAACTGAATAGTGTGTTATCCCTCATAAGGGTTACTTTTTCACTTCTTGCATGATATCTCTTTGCATTCATCCCTTCCATCGCATCATAGGAGTTGTGACCTTATTGGCTTGGGCTGGGTGTTGTCTATGGATATTGTCTTGATGTTGAAGAAGGATTTATCCTTGTTCTTTTCTCTCCTTAACATGTCAAAATAGTATGTTTTTTGCCATCTTAAGGAGGGGCATATATACGGCCACCCTAGTTCTATATTATGAATTTTTGTTCTAACCTTTTGTTTTGTAGTATGCTAAATCCTCTGAAGGTAATGGGCATAAGTTGCTAAATCCTGAAGAGATACGCATTCAATTACAATTCAATATGTTAAATCCTCGTAAGGTAATGCACATAAGTTGCTAAATCCTGAAGAGATACACATTTTAAAAATCTATTCCATGGTGATATAAGGATATGGATCCATGGGTAATTCATAAAATCCATTAGAAGACGCACTACATACATGCACAAAGCCGCCAGAAGGTGCACAACTTTACGGGGTGACTATCAAGTGCTTTCTTGGTGGGCCATCCTATCGTTTTGTGGTTCACAGTGAGATACACACATCTTACTGGGAAAACTAACCTCTCTCTCTCTCTCTCTCTCTCTGACTAGTGATGTCTCTCTTATCGTGATCTTAGGGTTGATAAAGACTTAAGTCTCTGGGGGCTTGAGGATTCCTTTGTCCCTTTTGATTTCAATAGGATTATCTGTTCTTCATGATCACCTTTACCGAGAGTTTGCATCGAGTCCATACTCTTGCTAAAGTGGGGGCTAAATGTATAGTGAAAAAATGGAAGCACTTCCATTGTAGACTGGTTTAGCCTTCTGAGTAAGTGGTTTGGTGTCATGTCAAGTACCTTGAATGGGTCCCTGACTTGGATCTGCTTTTTTCCCCCATGTTCTGCCCAATTTCCACTTTTTCCAGCCTATTTCTGACACCCCAGACTAAAAAATGGGACTTTGACCTCAGGGTCAAGGTTGACCTCGACCTCGACCAAGGTCATAATCAACATTTTTCAGGCCCAAGGTTCAAATTCCATAATTTTAGGGTTTTCAGATGTTGGGCTTTGGAAAAAGTTAATTCCTGCTTTCAGGTCAGCTATTTCGGTCTTCGGAACAACAAATCTTAAATTATATTTAATATAGATCCTCTTCTAGGGGAATGGATCTAATTGGAATTTAATTCTCCTATGTAGGCCTCTCTAGAAGATTGTGCCCTAGATTGGTATATAAGGAAGCTTTCTCCTCTCGTTTTCTCTAACCATGATCATCAACAATCCAAGACTTGAAGAGGTGAAATCTAAGTGCAAGATTTGAAGCAAGCAAAGTAGCCATTGAAGCATTCATCTACTCTCAATAATCCAAGCATTCAAGCATTCAAGCATCCAATTCATCAAGGAGATCCATTGGTAGCCATTGAAGGATTCAAAGCTCTATGGAGCTCTCTTGTTGAAGATTTCTCCATCCACATTCCTTCAAGCTTCTTCCTATTCAAAGATCCATTCAAGATTGGTGTTGAATATCTACAAGCAATTTGATTTGAGACATCCTACATACTACATCCAACATTCAACATTCTACATCTATTTTGGTGCATACATACTTGTGGATCCACGGATTCGAATCCACCACAAGGATTTCTATACAAGAAAGGTGAATTCATTTATTTACTTTGTTACTTATGCAATTTCAATTCTATTTTGAGGTTAATTCCAAAAATGGGGTTTGACCAAGGAAAACCCCCCAACAAACAATCCATTTTTCTTACAGGTACAGGTTCAAAACAACAGATCGAAGTGCAGATTCAGATACCCTTTTCGACAAACTTTCGGGATCCGAAAACAAAATTTCAATCTGAGACTTTTTAGGTCGATTCTGCCCTAGGTCAGAATTGGAAATTATAGGTCAATGGTGACATTTGACTTGAGGGTAAAAATTGGAACTGTGTCAGAACAGAAAATGATTTCTAGGTTTTGTAGACCTCGCAGTTTCAGTTTGAGATCCCAAAAATGAACAGTTTTTGAGACCGTCTGACAGGGTTTTCAACAGGTTCTTTTTTAGAGGTATGTATTTTATCCCATTATTATTTGCTTTCATTTCCATGTTTACTCCCTTTATCAATTACAAATTAAATGTATATGGAAAATATGTGCATAGGGATACTTTTATGAGAAAATCTCTATTGTTCTAAACCCTATCCATATTTTCTTCATTACACCTGCCATAGGATCAAAATCTTAGGGCAAGTAGACATGTTATTCTCCACTAGTCATTCTTTAGCTTTTAGGAAGTTTCCTAGCCTATTTCCAATGATGCTGAGGGTTTCAAAACCCCAATACTCGTGTGGTAGGTTTGGCAATGTCACCCAGATGGGTAGCTCCTTAATCTTCTCCGTTTTAGGGTCAATTTTTTTTTACCATTCTATGATATAGAGGCCTTTTCCATCGATCATATAGGGGCCATTTTTCAGAACCCACTCCTTGTCCTTTGGGGGATGGAGCCGTGACTAAGTAAAAACCATTAGCCATCATTTTCAATATGAAAGCATGTACCCATGATCTATAGCACCAATCCCTAATATTGCTAAGCGAGGGCCATTCCTCGACCCATTTCAGAAAAAAAGCATGACTTTCTAGGAAAGTGATAGATTCATTCTAGATGTTATTATCAATTGAAATGGAAGTAACTGTAGCAAATTCTACCCTAGGAAATACCTCTTTTGGGTCTATCTCCGTTTTCTCTGTTACTTTGGGTCTCCAGAACTTCCCTTCAATCCTTCTGAAGTCAAAGACGTGATCGTTGGTATTCTGGTTGTCTTTCTGTGGGATTCAGTTGTTTCTCCCCGAAGTTGCAGTGATTCCCCGCGATTGGTCTTTGGGCCAAGACTGTTTTACCTCTCTCGAAGGGTTTTGTAGAGAACCTTTTCTCGGTAGAGCATGCTCCCAAAAAGGTGTAAAACTTGCAGTTTGGTTTCCCCATTGATTTATTTTGTAATTCAGTCCCTCATGGTTGATGAAAGGTCTCAGCACCTTCTTCTGCAATGGCTGCTTCCAATAACCATTGGGGTGAAATTTTTTCAAACGACCTCCTCCCGCCCGTTCCCAGTCGCGCTCCTAGTCATGGTCCATTTTTATATTAATTAATATATTATATTATAATGATAATTATATTAATACATTAATAATAATAAATATAAATTAATAAACATTTATTATAAAATATTATTAAAAAAAGATAAAAAAATTATAACACGGGGAACAACCAAGTCGTGGTCCCCTTGGACCGCGGCTGGCATCGTAGCCCCTAAGAGCTACGACTATAGTCATAGCCAAAGGGCGCGACAAGGGTCACCACCCATGGGGAGAGGGCATGACTCCCCTCACCTGAACACTCCCCCCCCACAGTATAAATTAATAAGCGGGGCATGGGAATCAGGGAGAAAAATAAGAAAATGACAGTGGATGAAATAACAAAAAACAACAACCTGTCGACAAGGAATTCAATAGCCTTTTGGTCTGAGAAATATTATTAAGTTTTGAATATATATATATATATATATATATATATGATATTTCTACATTTGTTATATGAAGTTTTAACTAATACGTTCTTGTATAAATATGAATTTCTAATGAATGAACTTTAAGTGGAATTTATACTAATGTTGTGCATCTATAATAACGGGTACCATATAGAATGAATTGCATATTCATTAGAGATGGGATTCCGACAATGATAATAATGGATACCATATAGAATGAATTTAATATTCATTAGAGATGGGATTCCTAAACAATGGCGATTCAAGGTTGGTATAGCCCTGTTGCCCAAATGAGATTAATTGGCAATTTGAGATTATTATAGTCCCATTGCCAGTGGCAATTCGAGGTTGGTATAGACTCGTTGCTCAAATGAGAGTGATTGAAAATTTGAGATCGCTATAGTCCCGTTGCCAATGGAAATTTGAGTTTGGTATAGCCTCGTTGCTAAATTGAGATTGTTATAATCTCGTGTAGGCAGTACATATATTGATAGCCAGTCATATGCATATGCATAGGCTTGGATAACGGTGTCCTTATCCAAGAGAACCTAGGAGCAGTGCTCTATGGAAAGATGACCGATAGCCTGATTGCTTAGAGTGGATCTTATATCCCTCAAGCCTAGAATCAGGAATTATGTGAAGCCCGACCTAGAGGCAGTTCCTAGGGTTAAATTCCTCTTACTAACTTAGAATAGAGTAAGTGTTATATAAATATTGAGTAATATTTTGTACTAACATCGGTTTTGTAGGGAATTATAAAAGGAGAATGACTAGGGACATTACAGAATGGGGCTAGATGATTGACTCATTCCACCCAATTCAACCCAAAACTTAAACTTGAGGTCTAGAATGTCAAGAAGAGGCTGGATTTAATATGGAAATGGATTATGATGTCAGGATTGATGATGGGAGACCCATTATATTTAAAATAGGGCGTGGGTGAACAAGAAATTGATGAGGGGATGAAATAATCAAAGGGAACACCTATTATTAAGGGCCCATGTAGGATTTTGAAGAGATTTAATTAAGTGACAACTCATAATATTAATTTAAATCAATAAAGGTCCTAAAGTGCATAGAGGAATGATACACACTAAAAAAGAGTGCTCAGAAGATGTAGGATTGGACACCTTATTAAGGGTGTACACTTTTTGACACTACACACATCATACATTCTCTTTTATCATGCCCTAATCCTTCATAACCATATAATTGACTATATTCCCTATATACTAAGGGAATCCCCTATAATTCTAACCTCATGCCCTTGTTCTAGCTTCATGCCATTACACTTGCACATGCATTTTACATATGATATTATCATAACTTTATTTAAAAAGAGCAAAACATGCACTATTTTATCAAGAAACAGATATAACAAAATTATATTATGTTGAACTTGCCAAATTGAAAGATCATAGTTCTAAACTAATAATAACAAATATTCCAAAGTGATAATTAGGAGATATTTTCCATATCAATTCAAATTGTGATATTACTATTAGGATTCAACTGTGTAGTTTTTGAGTCAAACTCATTACCCCATGTTTCATGAGTAGTGGTTCACAAGAACCCATCTCTCATGAGAATGAATGAAACACTTCGTACTCATTGCATCTAGGCGATGCTCATGGGGGTGAAGCATCAGGCCTTCCTAGGAGGTAACCTATCCCAATATTGCTTCGACTAAAGTGCACTTAACCATGGAGTTTTCTTCAAGGTTAGGCTCACTTAGCTTGCTACCTCATTTGCAAAACCTTCAGCAAGTGTTGTGCCTTGTGAACTATTCATTATAGAGCCCCTTTAACTCATCAATTGATAATTAGGAGATATTTTCCATAGTGAGTCACATTGTGATATTGCTACCAGGATTCAACTATGTAGTTGTCAAGTCAAACTCATTGACTCATGTTTCATAAGGACCTATCTCTCATAAGAATGAATAGAACACTTAACACTCATTACATCTAGGTGATGCTCATAGGAGTGAAGCATTAGGCCTTCTCGGGAGGTCACTCATCCCAGTATTGTTCCAACTCAAGTACACTTAACTATGGAGTTTCCTCCAAGGTTAAGCCCACTTAGCTTGCTACCCCATTTGTAGAAACTTTAGCAAGTGTTGTGCTTTATATGAACCATTCATTATAGAGCCCCTTTAACTCATTAATTGATAAGTAGGAGATATATTCCATAGCAAGTCAAACTATGATATTGTTATCAGGATTCAACTGTGAAGTTTTTGAGTCAAATTCATTGACCCATGTTTCATGAGTAGTGGTTCACAAGAGCTCATCTCTCATGAGAACGAATGAAACACTTAAGCACCCATTACATCTAGGTGATACTCACGTGGGTGAATCATCAGGCCTTCTCGAGAGGTCTCCCATCCCAATATTGCTCAAACTCAAGCACACTTAACCACAAAGTTTCCTCCAAGGTTAAGCCCACTTAGCTTGCCATCCCATTTATAAAATCTTCAACAAGTGTTGTGCCTTATGAACCATTCATTATAGAGCTCCTTTAACTCATCAATTGATAAGTAGGGGATACTTTCCACAACAAGTAAAATTGGTGATATTCCTATAAGGATTCAATTGTGTAGATTTGGGTCAAACTTATTAACCCATATTTCATAACTAGTTGACTCAAAGACTACAAATTGAATCGTGATACCAATATCACAATATTCCCAAGTCTTCATTCAAAACCAACATTATTCAATGCTAAAGTATTAAAATCTTCTTATTTATCTTCTTCGAGTAACATAGAAATTTGCTCAAGTTCCATCGCCCAAACTTGTCGTGCATGCATTTATGGTATTAGCCTAGAGCACTGTCAGAATTCTTTATAGCCCTTTACAATGAGACAATGAATGCCATAAAAGGGAAACCTTGATCCATCCTTGCGTGAGGAAGCAAAGGGCTTCACCATGACGAAGATAGGAATGGTCACGACGACGTTGATGATGATAATAGTAGGGTGCGGGGCTGCATACAGGCCAGGAGATGTTGTTCCCATGAGCAGAATGGGCCAATACCATGCGGTAACTTGTAATCTATTGAATAGCTTTCAACGACTGTATGTTCAATACTTGGGGTCTAATGGAACATATTTGAGCAGATGCGAACCAATTGGCACGATGTTCTGGGTCATCACTGCCCGATTTTCGGTGTGAATAGAGAGGTAATTGTTGTATATGCATATGAAAATATCGGAATGTGGGGTATTATTGAGGGGGATTTGTTTTTCAGGTTTTGCTGCCAATCCCCAAGCCTACAGGTTACACTGGTGCAGATGCATACAAAATGTAAGATCTACTCTTTCTCTCATTTGCTCAATGATGTACGCCAATATTATACTCATAAAGATCGTCTTGTACTTAATTTCATAAAACTATCTAGAAATGTGCGCAAATTCGAAGTCCTTTAAGGGATCGCGATAGCCATTGGGCTGAGAACACTTTTTCTCCTTGATTGGTAGATTCGAGCCTTTAGGTAGCCAATGAAAGGGCTTGACCGACCATCTTTTTCATCACATATTTGGATGCAATTGTTCTGTGAGACATAAAATAGTTGTAAAATTTAATGAAGACCTTACTGTTGAAATTTGTTTTATGTGATGGTTTAATTTGTTGTCTATCTTGGTGTTAGTCACGTGATGAAGTCCATTTTGTTTTTTGATTCAGTCTTTTTGGTTTGTAATGTTTATTAAAATTTAGGTATGGAGGTTAGATGACTAGATTTTGGATACTTTGGTTTTTAATTGCTAGAGTTTGAGCTCTTCCCCCAGCTGTTATGATGAAGCACCTTACATTAGCGTTCGATAAGCTATCTTCTCTTGGTAAGATTAAGCAATCTCTGGAATCATGAGCTAGAGTAGCCAGGATTTTGGTAGAAAATGAACCGCTTGGATGATACCAAATAAACAAATTAAATCAGTTTGTTCAATATAACATAACACATTGCCTAAATATTTGAACAGAACTGTTTTTTTTGTTAACTCGGGTATCCTCACAACCCAGCCCAGCACCCAACTATTTGAATAGAACTTTTATGAGGAAATTGAGATGTTCCTGAAAGTTTGTTGTCATGGTGACAACAAATGCTTCTGCAAAATAATTTTCTATCGGTTGGAATTGTGAGAGAAGGGTGCCTTATATGGTATTATATTCACCATTTTTAGAAGTGCTTTTGTGCTAATTGCTCTCCTTGCCATGTAATTATTACCAGCACATGTGAGGCAAAACGTCTTCCCAACAAAATAAACAAATTAAATCAGTGTTCAATATAACAGAACACATTGCCTAAATATTTGAACAGAACTATTTTTTTGTTAACTCAGGGGTATCCTCACAACCCAGCCCAGCGCCCAATTATTTGAACAGAACTATTATGAGGAAATTGGGTCATGGTGACAACAAATGCTTCTGCAAAATATTTTTCTATCGTTTGGAATTGTGAGAGAAGGGTGCCTTATATTTACCATTTTAGAAGTGCTTGTGTGCTAATTGCTCTCCTTGCCATGTAATTATTACTAGCACATGTGAGGCAAAACATTGATTCAACGAAAATCAAATTTCCAATTTATATGATATTAGTACAGAAGCTATATGGCAGTCAATAAATATACTACAAGAAGAGGCTCCAGCCAAGAGCACAATATATCAAACCGTTGCCTTACATCATTGTTGTCACTTAGATATTGCAGTCATCTGATACTTGCTGGATGTGCCCTACATCAGTGCCACATAGAGTGCAACAATAAGAGTTTTGTCAACTGGCTCTCACTAATTACTTGCTCAGGAAAAGGGAAAAGTGAGTAGTGAGAAGTGCATGAAAATGAAATCCTAATCTAAGAAAGTTGATGTTGCAAGATTAAGATGTTCTCTATCTCTCACTGGAAAATAATGAGACATGTGAATCAATGGTTTTTTGACAGCTAGTTAAACATATTACTAATAATGTAGAAGGCATATTAAAGATATATATTAACCTACAATAAAAACAAAGTAGGACATAAAAATAGTTTGTCACAACTTCCTATAATGCATACATATCAACAACTTAGAAAAGACTTGAAGCTCTAGACACATGAAGCAAGGTATGGATTCAAGACTTGAACACCGAGAAAGTGTGAAAGAAGTTTTACAAACAAGGCTTATTACTAAGCATGAGCCTCCAAAGCTCCATCCCAAACAAGGGCCAAGAATCTCCCCTTTATACAACAAAGGGGAGATAAGAAACTAAAACAATTGGCACAATTAAGGCCCTATTAGATGCATCTGGCTTCTTCTTCACAAATTGTGGGATATGGAAGTTATGGCATTGAAAGGCATCTCCTATTGGGTGCACATAACCACTTGAATCCGTCAGAGCAATGATTTCTTGTCCTAAATCTGTTGACAGTGGGTGATCTTTGAATGCATTAACATAGATATGATTGTCAAAGTTTGATTCCAGTTATTCTTCACATTTGATTTTTCCTTTGTGTGCAATCTTGAAGAATTATGGGTCGTTAGGCTAAGTAAATGTTGGTTATTACTCCTTCCCACTCCATTGCAACCGGCTTTGTTCCTCAAAAATTGTGGGTCATTGATTGAGCTTGATTGGATGGATAGAGGATGCTTATAACACTTTTTTCCTTGTCTCTCTTTGGCTCTTTCTTCGGCTCTTGCAAGCTGTTGATTAAGAGATCCAATTTGTTGGCAGAAATGCTCAACAAAACAATGCTTCGTTTATTGGTACTTTTTGGTAGCCAATTAATATGGCATAGTGTTGCTTGACAACATTTTTGATATGAATTGTGAATTAAACAACTTTACTAAAGCGGACCCCATCATTAGACAATGACCAAAAGTGGAAGAAAATGTTGATGGAATCTTACTTCCTTACAACTTGCAAATAGATGAGAATAGTGGCAACAAAAGCTCTTGAATCAAAAGAACAATGTGAACTGAACTCTCCATGGGCCATTGGAGGAATGTAATCAATGATAGGCAAGCACCCAAAATTAACCAAAGAGACCCTTTTGGCTGCACTTAGCTTCAGGCACGAGGAACCCAGTTCGTCGATCAAAACACAACCAAAATTGCAAATATTTGAAATGTAAAGAAAGTCACTGTAGTTTTGGCATCTCAAAAGGGACTGTTGACTAAGAAAAGGAATGAATCCAACAATCCATTTTGCATCTTTGCCTACCGACATCAGCTCTACCAATCCCCATATCCATTTCATTTTCGGTTTTTGAACCTGCCAGCCCAAAGATTTTCCATCTCTTCTAATTCATTATACTTTGGGTCTGATGAGGGACTTCACACCTTCTGGACCAAGTCCCTAGAATCTTCAGTATCCTCCCAATCAACTGGGGTATCTTCAACATTTGGAGGAAGAAATATCAATGTAATTCTCAGCCGAGCGAGGGTTTTTTGTCTTGGATTTAGCTTGTTTACAGTTGATCCTTATAGAATTTAGCCATATGGGTACAATAGAAAGGCCTTTTTTTGAGCAGCTTACTTTCTACAAAAGATTACTGAAGGAACCAATGCAAATCCTCCTTCCAGCTTACAAGCTGCAGGCTGTTCAATTTAGACAAAGTAATAGCAGATCCTAACTAAAGTAGCTGTTCTGGACAAATTGGTGAGCTCAAAATAATTCCACCATTTACCAAATATGCGTAGTGCTCAGATCTATTTGCTCCAATTACTTAGAAAAGATTAGTCCTATGACATCATGGCTTTGATATCATCTTAGAATTTTGCATAACAAGAATGCTACCTAGGACCAAATGCCTCTGAGCTAATCACATGTAATCACCCCTACCCGGTTTGCCCCAGATTTCTAGTTTTTTCTCTTCAATTTTTTTTCTCAAACAGATAGCAGAAGTGTTTTTCCGAAAAATGATAAATGTCTGATATGTGTATTTCTAAAAAGATTCATTTTTTCAGAATTGAGTGCGCTATTGATGACAATTTTAATATTGGCCAACAACTACAATAACAACTTCTTCATTAACCGAAGAAGGAAAATAATGTGACTACTGACCTTCACTGCAAATGCTGACAGGTATTACTTATTCTGCAATGTTCATTGTTGGAAGACAAACTGTTCACCATGTAATTATTGAGTCAATAAACAACTGAAACAGATTGCACTTTATAAGAACCTCTGTTCAGGTGCCCGCTGAAAAAGGAGAGCAATATAAGAAGAATTGCCTGTATAGCAGGAGACTTCTACTGTGAATTTAGCAATAGCAAAATGTTGTTCTGTGGTAGCAGCCAAATCAACACTCAGCATTCATATTCTGTTCCAGAAAAAAAAATGTTTTAACACCATAGGAATACTTTCAGACTAGATTCTGTTACACAGGTAAATGGTAAAATAATGGAATGATTATTAATAAAGAACAAAACGTTCTTATAGGATTTACAAGAGAGATGTTTCTAAAAAGAAACATACAAATAAATTAATAATAGAAAGAATCTATTATACAAAATATCTACAACATCTAGAAGTGACCATTAAATATAGAAACAATCTAACTCAGGAGATATTATTCTAATACCCTCCCTTAGTGGTCAACCTATCAACTACACCAAGCTGCCCCCTGAATTTGACAAACTTCTTTGGAAGTAGGGACTTGGTGAGAATGTCAACAGTCTGGTCCGTTGTAGGAACAAACTGCAAATCCACTGATCCATCTTCAACCAGTTGGCGGATGAAATGACAGTGAAGCTCTATGTGCTCGGTCCGCTCATGGAAGATTGGATTTTTGGCGAGTTTGAGCACCCCTTGATTGTCGTAGAAGAGGGGTGAAGGACCTGCCTGAGACAACTCGATGTCTGAAAGCATCCTTTGAAGCCAAACCACCTTACAAGCTGCTTTGAATGTTCCTTGATATCCAGCTTCTGTCGAGGAAAGGGATACGACCTGCTGCTTCTTACTGGTTCAAGTGATAGCATTTGTGCGCAAACTGAAGACATACTCGAAAGTGGACTTTCTGTCACCAACATAGCCTTTCCAATCTGAATTTGTGTATCTGATGAGTCTGGAATCTTTGGTATGTCCATAGAGGATACCAAAGTCAGAAGTGCCCCTGACATAGCGTAGGATGCGCTTCGTTGCAACCCAATGTTCTGAAGTAGGAGTTGTCATGCAGTGTGATATGTAACTCACTGAAAAGCTCAGATCAGGTCTAGTGGAGGTGAGATAGATTAAACTGCCCACTAGTTGCCTGAATGTAGATTCATTCTCAATTGGAAAACTAGATTAGGCTGACAACCTCAAGCCAAACTCCATAGGTGTAGACTCAGGTTTGTAGTCCCGCATTCTGAATTTGTCTAGCAGAGCCCTTGCATACTTAGACTGAGATATGAAGATGCCATGAGAGTGCTGCCAAACCTTGACACCTAGGCAATAGTGCAAAAGCCCAAGGTCGGTCATGTCAAAAGATTGGCATATATTTTGTTTGATTTCCCGAATCAAAGATGCCGAACTGCTAGTGATGATCAAATTATCAACATAAATAACTAGAAGGATGATGTCACTGCTAGTAGCCTTGACATACAAATTTGAGTCAGAAGGACTCCTCTGGAAACCCTGATCTGTGAGGTACTTATCAATTTTTATGTACCATGCCCAAGGTGCCTGTTTGAGGCCATAGAGTGCTTTCACCAGTTTGAGTACCTGGCGTTCTTTACCGACAACCTTCAATCCAGGAGGTTGCATCATATAGATCTCTTTCTATAACTCACCATTTAGAAAGGCACTCTTGACATCCATTTGATGGACCTTCCAGATGCACTGAGCTGCCATGGCTAGGACTAATCTGATGGTGCTCATCTTTGCTGTTGGAGCAAAGGTCTCCTCATAATCAATTCCTTCACACTGAGAGAAGCCTTTGGCAATGAGATGAGCCTTGTACTTATCTAAACCACCATCAGCCTTGTATTTGACTTTGTAGACCCATTTGCATTCATGAGTTTCTTCATAGAAGGAAGATCTGTCAGAACCCAAGTGTTATTTTTCAACAGACTATGATGCTTAGTCTTCATAGCTTCTTCCCACTCAGGTATCCCTTTTGCCTCTGAACATAGTTGAGGCTCATACACACTGTGAATGTTGGCCATGAGAGCAAAGTTAATAGAATCAGAAGGTTTGCTCTTCTTCCGAGCAGTTCTACCCTCGATGAGTCATCATCATGAAGATCGCCAATTGTCTTAACCCACCGTTTAGGCCGAAGAGTAGAAGTGCCAACATCAATAGAAGGAGGTGCAACAAGATCAGTTTCATCAAATAGAAGATCAAATGAATCATGAGGAAAATCATGTGTCATAGCTACATGTTTGGGTGATCCTATAGGAGAAGGAACTGGTGGAGATGTAGGAATCGAAATAGCTGGAGCCTTCCCATCAGTTGGACCTAATGGAAGACAGACACCCAAGTCGTCAGCCTTGAGAGACTGATCCACTGAATCCAGAACTGGAGGAGAGAGCCGAAATGGCCCTTGTTACTCATCGAAGACCACATCATGACTGAAGATGAGACGATTAATCTCGATGTCAACTAGTCGGTAGGCTTTGTGAGCATCACTGTAGCCGGTTAGCATGAGTTTCTGGCTCTTGGCATCCAACTTGGTTCGTTTAGCATCAAGGATCCAAACAAAAGCAGTGGAGCCAAAAACTTTGAGAGGACTGATTCTGGGCTTACGGCCTAACCAGGCCTCTTCTGGAGTCTATTTCTCGACAGCTACTGTAGGAGATCAGCTGAGAAGATAGACTGCAGTGCAGACTGCTTCAACCCAAATTTTTTTTGGAACAATCTTGTGTTCAAGCATAGACCAACACATTTTGGTGATTGTGCGGTTTCTACGCTCAACGACACCGTTTTGTTGAGGGGTGTAGGATGTTGTTAATTGGCGCTTTATGCCATGTTGTTCACAGAAATAGGAGAAGGCAGAGGAATAAAATTTTCCCCCATTGTCAGTTCAAAGAGTAACAATATGTTGACCAAACTCTTTTTCTATAAATGCTTTGAACTTTTGAAACAAAACAAACACCTCTGATTTCTGATGAAGGAAATACACCCACATTTTACGATTGAAATCATCAACAAAAAATAAAAAATACTTGGATCCAGTAATAGGAGTAGCCATAGGTCCTCAAAAATCAGCATGGATGAGTTGTAATACCTTAGAAGTTCTCTAGGAGTCGCCGACTGAAAAAGGAGTGCGATGCTGCTTCCTAGATTGACATGCTCCGCAAACTCCAAGGTTCTGGGTTTGAATCTCTGGCAATCCAATGACTAGATCTTCCCGAACAAGCTGAGAAGGACAGTGCACATTTAAGTGCCCATACCCTTGTTTAGTTGAGAAGATAGATTGCAGTGTGGACTGCTTCAACCCAGAATTTCTTTGGAACAATCATGTGTTCAAGCATAGACCAACCCATTTCAATGATCGTGCGGTTTCTACGCTCAACGACACCGTTTTGCTGAGGGGTGTAGGGTGTTGTTAATTGGCGCTTTATGCCATGTTGCTCACAGAAATGGGAGAAGACAGAGGAACAAAATTCTCCCCCATTGTCAGTTCGAAGAGTAACAATATGTTGACCAAACTCTTTTTCTATAAATGTTTTGAACTTTTGAAAAAAAAACACCTCTGATTTCTGATGAAGGAAATACACCCACATTTTACGATTGAAATCATCAACAAAAAGTAAACAATACTTGGACCCAGTAATAGGAGTAGCCATAGGTCCTCAAAAATCAGCATGGACGAGTTGTAATACCTTAGAAGTTCTCTAGGAGTTGCTGACTGAAAAAGGAGTGCAATACTGCTTCCTAGATTGACATGCTCCGCAAACTCCAAGGTTCTGTTTTTGAATCTACGGCAATCCAATGACTAGATCTTCTCGAACAAGCTGAGAAGGATAGTGCACATTTAAGTGCCCATACCCTTGATGCCAGAGTGTACTAACAGAGGAGCGCTTGGCTGCCATAGCAAGCTCCCGAGAATCACCAGAGTCAACTAGTCTATATAGACCATGATCCTTAAGATCCACTGCAACAGTAGACTGGGTTTCCCGATCAATGATACTGCACTGATGTGAACTGAAGGTCACGTCCAGCCAAGGGGAATGTCTTAGAAGTTGACTGACTGAGAGAAGGTTGAGTTCCATTCTTGGAACATAGTACACATCAAGGAATAGCAGTTTCCTTCCTCCGGATTGAATCTGTATATTGCCCTTTTTGACAACAATGTACTCTTCTCCTCCAAAAATAACTGAATCTGAGAAAGGTTGAAAATTTGTGAATCAATCCTGATGATGAGTGAAGTGGCGTTAGGCACCTGAATCAATATACCAGGCAGAGGATCTCACATGATTTGCAGGCCTTTTAGCCATGAAGGCGTAAAAGGCAGACTCACTCTGCTTAGTGTGCTCTGCTACATTTGCTTTAGGCTATGAACTAGACTGCTTAGCTTGAGTAGCTAAGCATTAATGTCACCCCAACTTCATATGACCAAACTTATGGTAGTAGTTTGCTCTTAATATTTTTCTTCTTTGGGCCTTTTGATGACTGAGCAGAGGGATTCTACTGAGAAGATTGAGAAAACTGAGAGTTCCCTGAATCCTTATGAAAGGAGTTAGCAAAAAAAAGCTTGTGTTTGATGATGAACTGGTGCCATTGCCAAATTGTTGTTTCCAACAATCTTGTTGCGTACTAACAGAGGAGTGCTTGGCTGCCATAACAAGCTCTTGAGAATCACCAGAGTCAACTAGTCTATATAGACCATGATCCTTAAGATCCACTGCAACAGTAGACTGAGTTTCCCGATCAATGATACTGCACTGATGTGAATTGAAGGTCACGTCCAGCCAAGGGGGATGTCTTAGAAGTTGACTTATTGAGAGAAGGTTGAGTTCCATTCGTAGAACATAGTACACATTAGGGATAAACAATTTCCTTCCTCTAGATTGAATTTGTATATTGCCCTTTATGACAACAATGTACTCTTCCCCTCCAAAAATAATTGAATTTGAGAAAGGCTAAAAATTTGTGAATCAATCCCGATGACGAGTGAAGTGGCGTGAGGCACCTGAATCAATATACCAGCTAGAGGATTTCACATTATTTGCAGGTCTTTTAGCCATGAAGGCGTAAAAGGCAGACTCACTCTGCTTAGATTGCTCTGCTACATTTTCTTTAGGTTGTGAACTAGATTGCTTGGCTTGAGCAGCTATGCGTTTACGTCACTCCAACTTCATATGACAAAACTTATGGTAGTAGTTGCACTAAATATTTTTCTTCTTCAGTCCTTCTGCTGAGAAGACTGAGAAAACTAAGAGTTTCCTGAATCCTTATGAAAAGAGTTAGCATAAAAAGCTTGTGTGTTTGAATATGAACTGGTACCTCTGCCCAATTGTTGTTTCTAGCGATTTTGCTGTAAAAGCATTATGCAGAGATCGGAAAATGACACATCAGAATGAGTGGAAGCAATGTTGAGTCTCAACAAAGTGCTCATAGGAAGACGGTAGGCTCTTTAGAGTGATTACTACCATATCTACTTCCATTTTGCATCCAATGGCTCCCAACTGATCTCGAATGTCCTTAATTTTATTGAGATGATCCTACAGGGACACCTATTCATCCATCTTGATTGTGTAGAGCATGTTCTTCAAGAAGAACAAAAGACTCTTATCTGAGGTTTCATGCAAACCTTTGAGATGCATCCAAATTACAACAATTGATTTGTCGGAAGGAACCTACGGTAGCTGATCATTAGTGACTAAAAGTTTGATGAGCATAACAACTTCTTGATTTTGCTTATCAAATTTATCTGGCTCCTTGCCTTTATCTTCAGGACGAGTAGGCTTGCCCAAAACAATGTTGTCAAGACATCTGTATTCAAAGATTGTCATCATGCGCTATTTCCAAGTATTGTAGTTTCTGTCGTTGAATTTCTGATTCCCCTCAAGTAGAATATTCGTCAAAGATGCCACTGCAGAAAAAGGTGGTTGATCGATATCGTGGCAGAATACGTTCAGCATGTGAAAAATCACGTTTTGAGTAAGACTGGGGCAGAAAACAGGCATTGATTTTGAGATTGAACAACAAAATTTTGGGCAGGGATCCCAATGCAAAAATGTCAAAAGACCCACAGAAAACATCAAGAAACCCAAAAAAGCTCTTGAAAAACCTAGAAGGAATCTGTTGTCTGAATTCAAATAGGAGCAAAAAAATTAGGGTTTTGACAAAACCCTAGACGACTGAAGAAAGGTGTAGAAAATCTCCACAAATTTTTTGAAGTGCGGGCCGTAGAGAAAACTGAAGGATTGAGAAACCCTAGGCAGCAAAATCAGATCAGAAAAAACGACCATGAAAGGTCAAAAGTTGCAGGAAACGACCAAAAAGATGGTCTATTGACCCGTTAGTAACAAAAGAATGAAACGTCGCATGCCCTATACGCATGAAAGTTTGATCAGGAGGGTCGACGAAATCACAGAGAAAATGTAGGGAAAAACAACCCATCATGGGTTTCAAACACGACGGAATGCAGAGAGAGGCCACTAAAATGAGAGTCGTGCGCTGCATAGAAACACCCCGTGTGACTGCAGAAGAATGGATGGCGTCATGCAGGGAGAAACCACAAAATTCGTGGTTGGAAAAACAAAGCCCACAAAAGTCATGAAAATTATCAGGAAGGACGTCGATGGGTTGATGCTCAACACCATAGAAAAAATTAGGACTAGGAGCCACGAATAACTGAAAAACTTTTCAAAAAATTTAAGAACAAATAATATCATAAAGAAATTATCAAATATTAATGAGGCTTTGATACCATGTTACATAGGTAAATGGTAAAATAATGGAATGATTATTAACAAATAACAAAACGTTCTTATAGAATTTACAAGAGATGTTTTTAAAAAGAAACATACAAATAATAGAAAGGATATATTATACAAAATATCTACAAAATCTAGAAGTGACTATTAAATATAGAAGCAATCTAAGTCAGGAGATATTATTCTAATAGATTCTGACTACCTACTCACATGCTCTGTTCCAGTATTGGTTCAAATATGCACAACTTCATAGCCAATAGTGCTAGGGTCTTCTGATATGAATTCCACTGCAGAATATGGTACCACCCCAGATTTTGCAAGGAAGAAAACGTTGTTTCCCACACAGCTGATGATGTGATATCCCCTATCCAAAATAAGATTTAACAAATAATAATAATAATAGAATTAAAATATAAAGTAAATAAATAAAGAAATATTATTTTCCCTAAAGAGACAAAGTTGTAATTAAATTAAAGTATTTAAAGAGACATACATACATAACTGATAAAGATAACTAATAAAATATTAAAGATCATAACAAAAGGTTAAGACAAAAAGTTAATTTCAGACAGATTAAAAGTTTTTATTTTTACAAGCTCTGTGTATTTTTTCTGAGAAACAAATGCTTCAGATTGTCAGTAACTGTTCACCAATAAATTGTCAGTAACCATTCACCAATAAAATATTTTATGAAAATATTAAAAACTAATATGATTTCTTCTAAAGGAAGTCAATGCCGTGAGAAGACAACCCACAAAAGATATCAGAACAGTGTCAGATTTGGTTTCCTTATACTTGCATCAAACAATATGATGGTACGTCAAAATTAGAAAGACTCCTTTGGAACAACAGTTATATTTATAAATCTGAACATATATATATACTCAGAATCAATGATTAAGAACAAAGAGACACATAGGAGCTCAACATATATATCTATGGCCAATGAGCAGGAGTTCACGGTGAAATCAATAACAACAGTTAATCATACTTCAGCGGTGCAAACTGGGACTAAATACCACTTCTAACCAGTGAAACCCGGGGACGCGTACCCGGCCCAAAACCCCGGAGTACCGGGTACCGGGACGTCCCCGGGACGGGTACTCTGCGTACCGGAGTACCCCCACCGCCGCCCAAGTTTCGCCGCACCCCCGCCGCACCCCCGCCGCACCCGTCCGGTACTTGGGTACTTCGGTACCAGTACCAGTACTTGGGTACTTCGGTACTTGACGGGGTGCGGCCGGCAGCAGACATAAAAAAGTGTATTTTTTTTAAGTTTTTAAATAAAATTTGGTTTTTTAATTGGTTCTTATGGAACCCTAAAAGG
>MU223664.1:5957327-5992384 GCA_018584345.1 Thuja plicata
CCCCCCGCCGCCGTACCCCCGCCGTACCCCCGCCGTACCCAAATTGAGGCCCTTTTTTTTCACGTACCCGAAACTCGTCCCGGCGTCCCCCTGTCCCCCCGTACCCCCGTACCGGTGTAACACTGCTTCTAACTGATGATTGAGTTAATGAAGGTTACTAAATAACATCGACTAATAATCATATCGTCAACTATAAGGAGATATCAATGGTAATATTCCCATGCGAATTGGAAAATCACATAAGAAATTATTATTCAATAATCTGCGGTTACAAACTATGTCTTAAGGGCGACTAACAAATATAACAAATTGTTTGTTAAGAGAATGGCACTGAGCATGTTCCTTGAAGACATCCCACCCTTTCACAGAATATAAAGAGTTATTTCATTTCATTCCTACAGGGGAAAAAAGGAATAAGAAAAAGAAGTTAGAAATTGCAGACATAGTTCTGCAACAGCGAGCATCAGGCTGTAAGACAGAGCACTACTATTATATTCATTAATTCAGATTCCCAATCTCAGGTATGTATGTCAACCTGAACTCTTATTAAACATAGTTAATAACTGCACGCAGGCTAAGCTTAATATTAATTTTAGTACCTAAGGAGAGATCATAAATGTATTCAGAGAGAGGCTAGAGTAAATTCCAGCCCATAGGCCATTCCCAAGATAGGGTAGGGTGGGGATCAGCACCCCGAGCGCCTTGAGGGCATTGTACCAAGAAAGGCTTAAGGGCGTGATCTGTAAACTTTGAGGAAAAGCCTATTGAGGATTGGTGTCCAAGCAATCTGGTTACATCAAAGCATCCCTCTTAGGCTAAAAATAATAATAAGATTAGCATGGATCTCTTGTTTAGTAAATATAAATAGTTTTCTTGATTTCAGTATAATAGCATAAGTTAACAATAAGTCTTAAGCAAATTCAAATACAATATGCATATTAATTAATATAGGACAATTCGTGTTAACTAGGGGACATTACAGATGATATGATCGAATATCAATTTGCAACATTACTACAAGCCTCCACGCACAGGATCACTGAGCAAACTTCTACAACGTCGAACTCCAGGTAGCTTTTTGTCTTCCATTCCAAAATATTAGAAAGTTGGCTATTAATAATATTGTGCGCCGGACCTTATAGCAAACTTTTATATATATATCGGACCAATATGCTCAGCAAAGACCTTCCCGTTAATTCCAACATGCTCCCGATATGAAATACTATTATTTTTTCTTGATACAAATGTATAACGGGTTTTTATGAATCGCCTCAATAAGACTGGGGCCCGCGATTATTAATATAAATGTCTGAACAATAGTGACGTCCTTATTTTATTATTTTCCAGCATTCGTTAACCATTGAAATACACTTAATCTTCAACACTCCCCAAAAGTAAATATAATTTAAAAACTTAAATCTATTACCAAAATATTTAAACCCACGACCAAAAGAATTCGAAGTATTCAGAATCTAATAAATCTTGGCTCATACTAATGTTCAGAGTAAGATTTTATATGTCGGCTCAAACAACATTAGTCTTTTTCCCAAGTAGATACAGGCACAAAATACCTCAATTAAGAAGATATTAATATTCTTGGAATATCTGAATATTTGTTTTCATAAGAAGACTTCACAAATTTGGTGGAAGTGTGAACTCCATCGCGAATCCACACCTTAGAAGAACCAGGTTTCCGTCCAGCTCTTCTATCAAACTCCCAAAGGTTTTCGACTCCAGAAATTTCTGTTAATGTCAAAGCATCAACAATTTTATCAAATCCAATAAAATATCTGAACATATCCTCAATAATCCTCTCCATGTACTTTTATAACATTCTTGGGGAAACTCTTGGCTTCCATCATCTTGTCTCTTGATATTCCTTTTCTTTGTCTTTTTAATTTGAAATAAAATGACTTTATTTTATAATTCTTGTGGACACAAGTCACTTTAATAATAAATAATTAAATTAAATTGTCATTTTATTTCGACAACTTAAATTTTTAATTATTTAATTAATTTCTAATGTCCCAAAAAAAGGGACATTACATCACAAAACTAGGAAATGAATAAGGAACTTAAGAACTTCTATATTAAAAAAAAATGCAGCTGTTCTAGATCCATGAATTACTAAGATGACATGGCTAAGAGGTAAGAAATTAACTCTTAATTACTCTCAATGAGGAGGTGAGTTAACTCAGTTTAGCTAAGAATGGGGGCGACCTTGCCTAATTAGGGGTGGCACCTAATGACCATCAATTAAATATTGACGAGTTAGTGGTGGCACTTGTGTAACTGTACATCAAGTAAAGGTGAACACATCATTATTAGCTCCCTGAGTGGGAATAATTAAATGTTTCCAATATCCTTATAAAATATTTCCAATATCCTTAGTAAAATTAATAACTAGCTGCAATATTACACTTAGAATGAACACTATCTTAGGTGAGCAAAATTTATACACCAATAGTTTATACTCTTGTCGGGAAACACTTAAAGATAAATTAGGCTTCAAAGGTCTAAAACAATGGGACTAAAACATTCATCCTCGTAAGTTGGC
Source organism: Thuja plicata (assembly GCA_018584345.1). NCBI lineage: Eukaryota > Viridiplantae > Streptophyta > Pinopsida > Cupressales > Cupressaceae > Thuja > Thuja plicata. The sequence goes on from MU223664.1 coordinate 5,959,885, forward strand.
AGTACTTTTGAATCTCCTCCGAAGTCTGATATAGGCATGCTTGTGCATGGAAGGTGATGCCTTCTAATGTGATAGCATCATGGATGCAATAATCTAGAACTGGTCAATTAGGGTTAGAATGGAATTCGAGTTACTAGGTTAAGATTCTAGCGAGTGATTTAAGATTGTTATGTTGATATCCAACATTATTTTGAAGACATAAAATCCAAAAAATGCAAAAGATTGGCAATGCAAAAGTTGAATGAGCATTACAAGTCATGTCTCTGCCACAAGAATATTATATCAGCAAATGAAGAATTGGCCCAATCAAGTCGGACTCTTGGAGGAATATGAACTTGAATCTGAGTGGATCATTGATGATGATGACCCTGTATTTACATCGTTGGACTGTGGCATAGGTGGATCATGCTGGTCGTTAGGTGGAGCTTGTAGCAATGGTGAGAAGCAATCATATACAACTAGAGACAAAGAAGTTGTTCAGGATAATTTCTGCAATATAGAATGACAATAGCTGCTTTTTGATGTACACAAAGAATCATAGGGTCCATTGTCCTATTATTAATGTTGGGAGGAATGGCTCCTTTCAATCTCATTTTGATCTTATTTTATGTAACTTTTTCTTGACACGACTTACATAAATTTCTAAATCCATTACATGAAAATAATTTTAAGCATATCAGAATAACTTTTCTTTCATTTCAGCTTTCAATTTTGAAAATCAACTTCCAATACTGTATTCTTTTCCATCTTTGTGTAAACATTTGCACGGTAGATCTAATTGATTAGTTTTTGTTTCTATTTGAAGTTAATTTAATATGAAATGCAACATATTAATACACCACAGCCCCCTCCCCTCCCACCCCCGCCCNCCCCCCCCGCCCCCCCCCCCCAAAAAAAAAAATTCTATTTTTCAACAATTTTCTTTAAATTGCCAAGTTTTGTCTGAGGTTTTTCGCCATGTTCAAGTCCAAGTAAAAAATGGCTTGCTAAGTTTTTGCTAAGTCTGAGACTCAACATTATGAAAATATTATGCACGAGCTTATTTCTTTTATTCACATCTTTCAATATTTTTTCTTCATTGCATATGGCTCAAAAGTTATGTGGTCGGGTAAATTTTTGTCTCAGCATTTCATTTATTCTTTGGAATTGAAAAATTAAGTGATTTATGTATTGTAACTGTTGGTTTCTGTGCAGATCATTCCAAGTTGGAAGGGAGAAAATTCTTATTCCATGGTTATTGGTGATTAATCGCAAAAGCCCTGAACTTCCAATGATTGATATACATTTAGTAAGTTGGAAGATTTGCATCAATTCTTATGATATCATTTAACTAATAATTAATAGCATCTTTGAAAATTTTGTCCATAATGTTAGAACCTGCAAGAGTGGAGTACACAATTGTGCCATTCTAATTTCCAAGTTATCATAATATGGATAATTGCAACCTTCAGTGCACTTTTAAGTGGAAATGTCTCCATGCCTTGTGTGATATAGTTGTGTGGTCTTATTGTGTGAATTTTACAGAGATATTCTGGTGCTGATATCCATGGCGTGACTGCAAAAGTTGTGAATATGCCTCATCATTGTAAGTTTTTTATTAGTTGACATTTTCTTTCTCATGTTTTAATTTTCCTTATCATTTGTTTGAATTACATGATAAATTGAATGGATTCAATGAGACTGAAGTTATGCTTTGATTAGAGATGGAACATGCATTTTCCACCTTTTTTGAATTTGTACGTTAGTTTTTATCTGGATCTTCTTCATCTTGTGCAAGATTTCTATTTCCAAAAATTCATTTCTTTATATTGTGAAGAAGAATGTGTATGACATCTCAAGAATATATGCACATGTTTGTTATTTCTCTTAGCGAAGCTGGGTGGATATAAATGTGTATCAATGAGATAAAATGTGATGGGCATGGCACAAGGTAAAAGATGAATAACTTTTGGTTGACGCCTATTTGGCTCTAATCATTGCGAGCTTTCTGTTAATTGTGATGATATCTTGGCTGTTGACAGTTGGAAGAAATTTTTTCTTTGATACTTCAATTATTGGGGTGTGGGAGTTCCGAACTTTGCAAAATAAAATGTGTTCCCATCTTTTGTGATGTTCAACACTTTTATGCAGAGACAACCTTGTACTTACATAAATTCGAGGCTCTAATGGCAGGCATATTGCCGGCTTCTTATTTTTCTTATACATAGAATATGCATAACTTTGGTCCTCAATATCATAAACATTGTGTTGAGCTCATATATTTCTTTAGATACCATCAAAAGTCTCCCTGTCTCTTGTTCTACTAAAGACTGCTTGTCTGACCCCAATCTCTGCGTGCCCAGTAGCATTGTCAAAGCTCCACCCATCGTTCAGTAACCAAATACTGAACATCCAATAGCAGCAGTGAAAGCATTGTGAAGGCACAAAGTAATGGTGATTTTTTAAAATAACACAAATAGAAAGTCTGCTAACGAAAATTATCAGCAAATTCTTCTTCAAAGCAATATTTGGAAAAAGTAAAAATATGCACTTAAGTGAATTTCTTACACCAAATTTAAAATTTGTAAAACCACCTTTTTTTGTCTTAGGAATTTATTCAGGACTGTGGATACACCTTCTTGCTACACGTTTTGTAGAAGCTCAGTAAAAAATAAGATTCTTCTTCTCCAGCTTTTTAAAATATGTATTTCAGGTAATTGGAGAAACTTAATAGAGATTTTTCTTTGGTCTGATTGTAACGGCCTTGGAAGTTGTGTATGTTTATAATACTTCAGTTCCTTGCATCCTAAGAAACTTGAGGATCAATTGATGAAGGGGCGGCTCTTGCTTTTAATGGATATTGGATCCTTAGTACTTTGGAGATGTAGGATAACCCCAATATAAACATTTGATTAGATGTCCGAGTCATAATTGTTTTCCAAAGAATTCAAAACAGTAGAAGAATATTCTTATATTTTTAATTTTATTTATTTGCCTTGGCTACCAAAATATGAGTGAAAGGATGCTTGTAAATCATTTCGAAAGGCACAATAAATAAGTTTGACCTTGTTTTCCAAATTTTAGACAAATATTCAAAATTGCTGCTGTCTCTATTTAGATTAATATTTGTTTGCTAAAACTTACAGGATAGTTGAACAAAAAGAGCATATATACATTTTGGAAATTGGTCCCCTTGGAAATAAGCCTGTGGAGTTACTTCATTGTTAATGTGGAGGAATATATTTGGCTCCTTGAATCTAAAAGAGAAAAATATTTTCTCTGTTTCCTAAATCTCCTGATACTCCTCTGTTCTTACCATGCCTAACAAGGTTTTCTTGAAAGGCACGCGAGAAATGGTTTGTTAACTGGTTCACTCTCTTAGAGCCTATAAAATGATTATGATATTGGCCTGCATGGGATTTGTGGAGAGACATAAGCTATTCTACATTTTTACTGGGATAAGCTTGTTTTCAAGTTTTGGATGCATGTTTTGTATGGTTTGGGAAGACTGGTTGTAAGAGACATTTATTGGACTGAAATATAGGCTTCAAAGCTTATTGGTTTCCAATATTACCCAAAATAAAGGATATGAATGTTTCCAAAAACAGAATCAAACAGATTTTAGAAGACGTGAAAAAGAACTTATTGGTTTTGAATTTTATAGGATGTCACCCAGCTTAGCTAAACCCGAGGCATAATACTTAAGCTTCTGCTTTAAAGCTACAAAATTTAATTCCTTGCACAAAGACAATCATCTTTGCGGTGTGCCCTTAAATTAGAGTTTCTGCTCACAATTTGAATAGCTTTCAGGGAAAATTATGGATTCAGATACATAAAAAAGGTAACAAAACTGTTTATAAAACATAACAATAAGGATGACAGTAAATGGATAAGAATGTGAAAGTAAAGAGAATCACCCCATTTCTTAATTTACGGTTAATACATAAAAGCAACCTATTCATAGTTTCTAAAATATTTGTTGAATTTAGCTAGATCAGAACTGAAAGGGTACGTTGTTTCAGCCAAAAATGTAAAAAGTCTTAATGAAAGGGTACGTTATTTCAGCCAAAAATGAATCCTCGTCTATATATAGAGGATCATTTTGAAAGACAAGAACAAAACATTACAATACAAGTTTTTATGTAATATCTTTTGGGTTTGTTCATTGGAGATACACGACTGGAAATGAACCATACAAAGTTTGTATTCAGTTGGATTTCACTATTCTTGTCTCAATATGATTTTAGTTATTCCTTAATTCCTATTGATATATATCTTTTCATTTAAATTGATCAGTTCTCTGTGATAATCTAATTAATTTAGATGCTTCAATGTGCAATCTTGTGACAACATTTTAGATCTGTTTCAGTTTGATCATTAGTTTGAAGGATTGGTTGTCAAACTTCACTCTATCCTACTGGTCTTTCTTAAAGAAGTTAAAATCCATAAGACTAACTGTAACAACAAAGATCTGAATTATTATGCATACAGAAGCCTTTGAGGTGATGATCTTGTATCAATAGCAAGTTGTTAAAATTATCTCACAGGGTTATACATAAGATCACTTTAATTGAATTGATAATATTATACAGAAGATAAGGCACTGGTCTTATATTGTTTTAAGGCGGTTTAATCAAGTATTTCCAGGGCATTCCTAATTCAGTATTATATTTATCATTCACAACTTTTATACAATACATTTTCTCACAAGCATTTAATATAAAGTTTCTTTGAACAAGTTTTTTCAATAGTTGTGATAGTTACAATTGGATCTTATTCAAGAAAGTAATTTGCCATCTTGAAGAAATCATTTAGTTTCATACATATTGCTATCTGCTGTAAAAAACCTCCAACCACTAGATTTGAGTTGAGGTATATGCCCACCCGCCTTGGTTCTGCAGAGCCTAAGTGCAGAGGAACTTGATCAAGTGATCATTCCTGTCAGTTGGCCAAGTCTGGTTGGAAATCCAATAATTGAGTAGGCAATCTCATAGGATTCCAACCTGTTGATTTGGGCTCCAACAGGACCAATTTTCCAATTTTCTCTTGACTTCATAATTTTTTCCCGAATTGAATTCCACCAAATCTAATGCACACTTCCACAGGCTGGTAGGTTCACTAGCTCTGGCACCATTGTAAGATCCCCTAAAGAATCTTGTCCAAATTTTGCAGTTTAATTTTCAGACACATTGTCAAACAGTTCACATACTTCACAATCAAAGGGTTCTTGTTTATGTTTTGCCGATTAAGTATTGCTTGAAAGCATGAATAACAACTAACTTTGCAAAATCAATATGGAAAATAAGACCAGATTACTGATAGCCGCAATTTAATCAATTCTAAACTATTACGTTTCATTGCTGTCCCAAAAACCTTGCAAAGCTCTTTACAATAAGCAATTGAATTTTTTATTTGCAACAAGCTGATAAAGCTTACAAAGCAAGATATATAATTCTGACCTTTAATTACGAAATCAATCTTGTGATGAACAGCAGCATTCAAATCTGAATCATACAGCAACAAATTGATTCACATCATCCTTGCAATGACTGCACTGAATCCATCCATGCCTAGGTGACATGTGCTGGTCCTTCTCATGACTTCTTCACAAAGCCAATTGCTCAAGGAAAGTGCTTACAATCACCATAGACTTGTCCCAATCTGTTCCTTGTAACTGTGGTCTGATTCTTGGAAAGAAAATGACAGAAGAAACTTAGAAAGTATTCCCCAAATGCCTTAACAGATTTCTCATGAACAACAAGCAATATATGTCTGAGATATTATGACTAGTGACTAGGTTGGAATCCTCCTCTTAGTTAAATGAAAGCACTTCCTTCTCATGTGCAGCAATACATGTAGTAGCGTCCAAAAGATAGCAAATCGATTTCAGCTCCTCACCCGCTACCCTTTTCCTCATCGCCTTCAAATAACTTCTATGCAAACTTCTCACGCCAAAAAGAAAGATTCTTTGCCAATGTTTGATAAACTGATTTCACTGGCAGGAATAAGATGTCTTCGAATAATTATTCAAGCTCCCACAGTATATATCGCAGAAGAATACTTGGTGCAATAAGAAAGAACTCTCCTTCCAATATTACTTCTGCCCAGAATCCCATCAACACTAAGTCACAAGAACTTGATATGGCTCTCCAATCTCAGATTATTTCCCAGGGCAATGACGAACATAAGAAATTTCATCGCAAATGAAGCGACTCAGGATAAGTCCATAATGAAATATTTATTTGCTCGACTATAGTCTTTATGTGTGTTGATACTGAAAGTTTAATTAAACTCCAATATTTTCTATTGATTATAATATGAATAACAAGCAGATCATATGATCAATTTTGAGAGTATCACAGATTTAGAGACATATGTAGAATATAACAGTCAACAATATACCAAATGAGTCCTACACAGCTATAAACAATCAAATTACATCATGTCACAAAATGTATTTTCTGTGGTAATTCAGCCAAAAAACATAACTCTTTGTCATCATGACCTGATGCTACCAAGCTGCCTTCCATCAATGATTTCCACAAGCCACGAAACCCATCCTAGTGGCCCTTCAGACCACTTTTGCACAACCACCTCGTGCTCTGGGATAGTTGCAGCTACAGCAACGGGAACAGGGGCTACTGCTGCAACAGGAAACAAACATAAGAAATTTCATGGCAAATGAAGCGACTCAGGATAAGTCCATAATGAAATATTTATTTGCTCAACTTTAGTCTTTATGTGCGTTGATACTGAAACTTTAATTAAACTCCAATATTTTCTATTGATTATAATATGAATAACAAGCAGAGCATATGATCAGTTCTGAGAGTATCACAGATTAAGAGACATATGTAGAGTATAACAGTCAACAATATACCAAATCTGTCCTACACAGCTATAAACAATCAAATTACATCATGTCACAAAATGTATTTTCTGTGGTAATTCAGCCAAAAAACATAACTGTCATCATGACCTGATGCCACCAAGCTGCATTCCATCAATGATTTCCACAAACCATGAAACCCCTCCTAGTGGCCCTTCAGACCACTTTTGCACAACCACCTCGTCCACTGGGATAGGTGCAGCTACAGCAACGGGAATAGGGGCTACATTTGCAACAGGAACAAGGGCTACATTTGCAACAGGTACAAGGGCTACTGCTGCCATTGTGTTCTGAGATTCTGCTGCTTGTTCTTTTGCCTCCCTCTTTCTCTGCTCTTCTACTTCAGCCATGAAATTTGAGAGGCCAATTTTGAATGGTGTTCTTTCTTCAGAGTGCCTGGACCATGTGTACCCATGGGAGATATCCCATATAAAGACCCTGGCAGTACCGTCTTGCAAAAGTCTTTCAAACTTTTCCCTTGAGAGCTTCATAGTAACTATCACTTGCCAAATCACATCACGGGTTATGAGTCTCATGAGAGACTTAGTAAGCACTCTTTAATGGCCACAAAAAATATCATTATTCCTAAATCTCCAAATAAACCATAGAATTTCAATAGAGATAATAGAATAAAAGACGTTAGCATCTTTCTTAAGGTTAGAGACATCCAACTATGATTTCCCAAATGCTGATATTCTTATTCACAGAGATTTTAAAGAGATTCCACACTTCTTTAGCAAAGTGACAGTCAAAGAAAATATGTTTCACAGATTCAGGCAACCTGCAAACTGTACAAATATTCACATCTCCATCATGTCTCAGGACAGACAGTTTACAAAGGAGGCTCCAAATGAAGCATTTTTTCTTAGGCTCAATGGGCCTGGTCCATAAGTTGCTGAGGATAACCTACCAAGAGGAAGGATGAGCCACAGGGTTCCGGCAGTGGGAAAGATGGGACGATATGTCATAATTATCTGTTAATTGAACATATATGGTTTTAGCTTTGACATAGGGTAAGGGAGAGCCAACGGACCAGCAAAAAAGAGAAGCTATCTTCATTAACAATGCAAGTTCTGGGAAGAAACAAGGGTAGACAAGCCTCCCTCAACACTGTGAATGTCCTCCATTGAGTTTGGAGGGTCTCATATTTGGAGGTTATTTCATTCCAAGATAGCAATTGGATATCTTTTACTATATCATTGAGAGTCTTAATGCCTTTTTCAGCCTAAGTTCTAGCTGAGCACCCTTGAAGGAGTACAAGTGGTTTTTCTTTATGCTTTAAGTTCCACAAAATTGATCTTTCCCCACACACTTTATTATTCTTATCAATGATGTTGTTATGAGAAATGAAGCATCTAATACTGTCCCATGCCTTCCAAATTGATTTAAAAGTTGACCCAGAAGTCTTGACATTGAATTGCCCAACAACGAGGTCACTGATTGGGAGACCTCTCCAATAAGGTCTCTGTTTAGGAACAAAATTAGCAATGTTGTGTCTAACTGATATCTTCCATGGTTCATTTATTTGTAGACCTTTGAAAATCCATTTAGCTACAAAGGAGATACCTTGGATCCTCACGCCCTTCAACCTCAGTCCTCCCTTGTTTTTGGACATAGTGCACTAGGCCCATTTCACTACATGTTTTTTCCTCTTACCTTTACCATCAAACCACAAAAAATCTCTAACCCGCTTTTGAATGTTTTGGTTGAATTGATAGTTATTGAAGAGCCAAGCAGAGGAATAATAGATGTTGTAAGAGGATAATATTTTCGGACAAATCTGAATTCTACCTGCCATTGAGAGGTACTGCTTATTCCACTTTTAACTAGTCAATTTTTTCCTTGACCCAGCTCCACATTTCCTTAAGATTCGGGTTAATAGCAAAAGATATTCCCAGATACCTCACTTGATCCTCTAGCCCTCCCCACATTAAGGGGTATTTAGCAAACCAGGAAGGAGGGTGATCATCCCAGCCAAGCATTATAGATTTGGGTACGGAGATTTTTCTCCCAAAGGCTTCACAAAAGAAATCCATTTTGGTCATCAAGGCTGCTAGATTGTGTTCATCAAGTGCAACTGAAATCGCAGTATCATCAACAAATTGAACATTAGATAGATCCTCCATATTAGGAAGAGTTAGGCCTTTAACCTTAGGAGATATAAGCTCATCTCTCAAAATATAATACATAGCATTAGCAGCTATGATCAATAATGCAGGTGCAAGTGGACAGCCATGTCTTATTGATCTGGTAAGAGTAAACCTCTCTGATCTTACTCCATTAACTTCCACCATTTCCTGAGCATTCTGCATTAAGGTTTCGATCACGAGACAATGCTGATTGGGAAATCCAAGGCCCTCAAACATCATGGAGATAAAGTTCCATTCAATGCAGTCACATGCTTTTTCAATATCAATTAATAGCATAGAAACAGATTGCCTTGACTCTTTATATAAACAGATTGCCTTGACTCTTTAGCCCAATTCATAGCCTCCCAACAGGTGAGCGGGTTTTCCAATATATGCCTGCCTTTCACAAATCTAGTTTGTGAGGAGTTATTAACTTTGGGGAGAACATTTTCCAATCTTGGCAAGTATCTTATAGGATACATTTAGAAGGGTTATGGGCCTCCAATTATTAATAAGGGATCTGTTGCCATCTTTTGGTATCAGCTTGATGAGACCACTATTGATTTCTTCCCCGAGAGTTCCCTCCTTTATTGCTTCTTTATAAGCTGTAAAAAGTTGTTCCCCAATCCACTCTATATTCTTTTTGTAGAATTCAATTGGTAATCCATCTGGCCCTGGGCTTTATCAATTTTAATAGCAATGATAGCCTTATTAATTTCTTCTACAGTAATCTCCTTAATTAATCTTTATCAATCTTTCTTGGAATAATGCATTTGATCTCATACCTGGCTGCTTTTTTGTTTTGGTCATTATCCTCTGAGGTAAAGAGGTTATTGTAGAAGTGCTTAAATGCATTCAGGATATCAGCCTAATCTGTGATGTTTTTGTCACCTTCCCAAATACAGACAATACTTTCTTTGGCTTACTTGCTCTTGAGGATTTCGAAAAAGCTTAGATCCCTTATCCCCATGCTCAAGCCAATTCATTTTGGCTCTTGTTTTAAGCCCCACGATCGTTACATTCTGAACCTTCCTCAGGGCATCTTTGGCATGACAAAGAGCTTCTTTAGCATTAACATTAGAAGGGTCTGCTTGTATATCCTCCTCCGCCCTAATAAGCTCATTATGAAGATCTGTTTCCAGCTTCCTTAGGTCTTTAGCTTTTTTCTTCTCTACTATTATTAAGAAACAAACCACAATGCTATGACAAAATATAAATATGAATATTCAATCTTTGGCTGATATGAATATATCAATATTATACTTTGGTGACCTAAGAGATAAATTTGTCTCCAATATTGAAAGAGCCGCAATAAGAATCGGTCCCCACTTATATATTCTCAGTAAACAGCAATATTATTCAAAATAACCTTGATTTCCAAATCAAGTACATATATTAAATACCCCAGTTCTGAAATGATTTATTTATTGCAAATTTGTCTCCAAGGGAGACTTCACAAATTTGGCACAAGGGTGAAATCCGTTGCGAATCCACTCCTTAGAAGAACTAGGGTTTCGTCCAGCCCTTCTGTCAATCTGCTGAAGGTTTGTGTCCTCAAAGATTTAGCTAATGCAAAGTGTTAGACAAATTCATATCAAATCCAATAAGCTCTGGACCCCCAAATACATTGCAAACCCTTTCTTTTATAACAATTCGATGAGCCTCCTAGAATTTTCCATTTTCCACCTCATGATGTAGCTTCTAGAGTAAGCTGAGAACTTTATTATATAAAGTGATTTTAATTTAATAATTCTCCATTGACATAAAATCACTTAAATTGCTTAAGTAAATAATTAAATTAAGTTGTCATTAAATTTGATATAATTTGACAACTTAAAGCTTAATTATTTAATTGACTTCCAATGTCCCAAAAATGGGACATTGCATTAACTCATACTTATGGCATTATGTTGAATATAATCTTTTTCTCTATCTGGTGGAACCTTCTTATTTTTCCCCCATTTCTATTTCTTCACCCGGAGCCTACAATTTTCTCTATTCTTTTTGATAAAATCCTTTTTTTTTCTATCAATAACTTTAACCCTGCAAACTGGCAAGGTCATGACCTGATACCACTATAATGACTTCTGTTTGATATTTTAACAAATTCTGTTTTTTTGGTGATTGTTTTGCAAACTAGAATCTTGGCAAAATGATAAATAACAGCACATGATATTGATCCAGTAAACTCTTCTAATGCCAAATTGAAATCTTGATTTTAATGGATTGAAATCCACGAAATGCTGATGTCAAAAGCAAATCTTCATATGACAGAAATCTTTTTTAATATACAAAATATTTAAATATTAATAAAAATTAGGTAATGCTGAGACCAATTACGAGACTAGCGATTGAAGCTAAGTCCTAAGTTGGTTGTATGCCTAGGACCATTGATAAAGAAAGGTGCGACAACAGCTCGAGATCAAATATTGACACTTTGGAATGAGCGACTGAGACCAATTACAAGACTAGCGATTGAAGCTAAGTCCTAAGTTGGTTGTATGCCTAGGACCATTGATAAAGAAAGGTGCGACAACAGTTCGAGATCAAATATTGACACTCTGGAATGAGCGATTTCCTTTTAGCATGGTATGACAACCAATATCATACATTACTCTATATATTAGTTGCACCTCGTTTAGACTAGTATGGCCAAAAGAAATTAATAAATAAATTTTAAATTTCTTTCAGCATCCACTCCCAACCATATATTCAGTAGAAAATAGTGGTACAACTAGCAAAGGTACATCCAGTACTATATTGAATGATTTGCCACTTAATACCAAGTGAAATATAATATTCTGAAATCTTCCAAATTTGATATTATATATGAAATCCTCAAACTCATTGGAATCTTCAATCATCAAATTGAATCTGGAATTTTTTTTTATAAACTTTCAGGACAATTATGATGGACAAGAGGGTTTTCATCCTCCAAACCAATATGGAAATGAAAGGGTTTAACTCAGGAAAACAGATGAATGCAAGTTCTCAATCTTAGAGGGAAGGATTTGATAACAAGGACAATGGATGCCCTTTTTTATGCCAAAATCTTCTTTTATATTCACCTTTACATTTCGATTTTTCTTGCCTAATATTTCCTCCAAAGGCTTTTAGAAACACTTTAAATAAAACATTTCTTTAGGCCCACAGTAATAAAATAATATTAAAACACGTTGTCTTTTTTACAATATTATAAAATAAAGTTATTAGGACAACTTAAAAGATTATTATTTAATTATTTTTCTGATTTTATTTCATAGCCTAGAAGAAATAAGAAATAGGCAGTGGGTCTTCCAAACATTTTAATTCTAAAAAGGGGACATGACATAAAAAAACCATAAAACTAGCGTTCAAACATAGATTCGATCATTTATTACGCAAATTTAAGACATATGGAGCCATATTTACATTGGAATAATTAGACATGAAAATATTGTGAAAGTTGGTACGATCTCCATTTGGTTATGATGCTTTATCCGTTCCAACCTATTGATACTTCCAAGTCCATGCATGCCCAAACAACTTAAGGGATGATTGCCACCAAACATTTACACTTCTTATCTGTTTGCACTGTGGGGATATCACACACTAAAAATTCCAAAACAAACTGAAGGCCTCCAATGTAATAAACCGAGTTGTAAGAAGATACCACTTGGTAAACAATTGCACCACCTTTGGAACTAGGAAGCTGATTTCACCATGACATAATCAAGGCACAAGATCAGACCACTACAACAAATTTAATTGGTTGTGAAACACAATATTCGGGAATGAAAACAAGGCACAAATGTAACACCATCCCAATCTAGGTCAGTAGAAACACTGTGAAGATTTATGTGCTATCCTTGATTTTAGCTTGGCAAAAATTTGAGGGATAACCCTACAAAATTCTTTCATTTTGTAGCCTATTCCCTCTAGGCATGCATTTCAAGGTAATCTTTGAATGCCCTTGCACGTGTCTTCATGGTCTGTATCTTTTTCCACATCTGGTTATGTGTTGATCAGGTTTTAAAACTTGATCAATAAGTTTCATCATCTGCTTAGTTGCAATTCGGGTTTCAAAACTCACATTGCAAGTCATAGATGCAATTCAGGTTTCAAAACCCGATTGACATGTCCCTTCACATTTTCACTTGCGATTTGGGTTTTAAAACCTGAATCGCAACTTCTCCTAGACTTAGTCAATTTTGACCCTTTGCATTTTTGGGTTTTCCTCCAGCTTTACATGTTCCTTGTCATGGATTCGTCCATCTTTGGGAATTCTTCAATCCATTGCTGCAACTCCATTGCATAGGCTAGTTTCTGCACGCGAGGACCAAAAGACTCCATTGGCAAAGAGTGTTGGCAACAATGTCGTGTCTCCTGACACTTAGTTTATTTTCAATCATGCATCATGTAATTTAGTTTCGAAGAGTAATTTATTTTCAGTCATGCATCATGTACTATATTTTCAGCCTTTACATGGTTCTTGTCATGGATTTGTCCAACTCTGGGAATTCTTCGATCTATTGCTACAACTCCATTCCAGAGACCAGTTTCCGCACTTTAGGACCAAAAGATTCCATTGGCGAAGAGTGTTGGCAACAATGTCAAAGTAGCAACAATACAAGCCAAAGTCAAATAGGACTGGACTGTTTAACAAGTCAAAGGTAGTTGGATCTCTCCCACCTTTTTCTCATAACCTCTCTATAAATATGAGAGGGCTCATTGTAAACAATCATCATTGATGCAAGCAATCTAAACACAGTCAAAATTGTGCTGCAATATAAAATTGTGATTTTACATTGCAAATCAGATTTTTCAAGTTAATTAAGGTGCAATTTGTATTCAATCTTTGAGTTGAAGCGCCATCTGATGTGATCATGGTGTTCTTTCATCATTGTGGTAACATAGCCTAATGTTAATTTGAAGTAATGAGATATTGTTGTGGTGTTTTAAAAGAGTTTAAATCTGATTTTTGTGGACTTTGAGCTGCAACTTCGAGTTTAAGCAATAGGAATTAGTGAAGTTAGGAAAGACTTAGTGTTTTTGTGCTACAATCTTTAAAGATTTCAAAGAAATTGAAACTCTTGTATTCGTATGGGGCAGTGAAGCCCTCATATAATAAATTTTAATAACTTCCCCTAAAGCCTTCAAGACACAAGGGAGTAAAAACCAAATATGTGGAGGAACATCACAGAAAATTTTTACTTCATCTGGAAGCTGACTGAAGAACTTTCTTGGGATTAATTACAGGGTTCAAAGGAAAATCCTAAATACCATATCCACAAACTAAATCCACGAACCTGAAACAGGATCTGAACCTGAACTGGCATATAGTCTGATATCAATTGCATCGTAACATTAGGAATCGAGGTCAGATTCGATGGAATCTCACCTTACTTCCTACTTTGGTCTGTGCTGCAACAGTCCCTTGATGCTCACCTAAATTTTTAAATTTCACTCCTTCATAAACCTGTACCCTTTCATCATTGGCAAGTGCCTGCTTGGAGGTGTTAAAATGTAGCCCCCTTTTGTATTTTATTTATTTTCTGATTTTCAAAAAAAGGAAATTAATCCACTTTTCAAGACCCTTAAATTACTGATATTAATCCACAATTGCAATAAACAACATCAATCTTTGCTGATTTTAAATGTCATAAAAATCCTAGAATGTTAGATAAAGCCAATTCTGAATTGGTGCAGCCAAATAGTCTTCCAGTTTGATTTATTTGAACAATATAGCAACTAAAAAGAATGAATGAGGATGCTGGAAAGTACATATCAGAATTTATAATATTAAATAACACTCAAAATGTTGTAGCCAGTTGAAAAGATGCAATTTAGATTTAGATCAGACCTTGCAATGTTTGTAAACAGCAAATAGGGGTTGGTGACTGGTATGGCTGCTGTAAAATGTTAGAAAAGGCAGTAGTCAGGCTGGAAACGATACAGATCTGTTGGAATTAGGGTTGAAACTGCAATATATTGTCAAACATATCCCCTCAATGGTGGTGCTCATTAAAATATTGTAATGTTTCTATAATGGTCATCTTAGTTTGTTTAGGAAGTTTACTTTTCCATATTTTGTTAACGAGTGTTTTGTTTTGAAACATCCTCTTGTAATCTCTTATAAATAGAGACTTTCGTCTTTATTGTATATATCAATTAATAATAACATGGTATCAGAGTGGTTTGATGGGGTTTTCTAAGGTTTGGCAATTTTTTTAAAAAAAATTTGTGGCTTCATACCTGGATTTTTTTGCAAATTTTTTTTAATTGATATTTTACTATGCTCCACGGGGACGCGTCCCCTAGGTTTTTGGACCTGTTCCCGTATTGGGGACGGAACGTGGACGGATTTTTGCCGTCCCCAAATAGGCCAAATCGGGGGCCGTCCCCAAAACGACAATTTTTAGACCAGCCGAAACTTGGGGACGGGAATCAGTACCGGGGACGGCGTGGACCACGCCGTCCCCGGTACTGATTCCCGTCCCCTATTTTCCAGCCGGCACTTGGACGGTGCTTAAAGCAAAAAAACACATTTTTAAAAAAATTTATTAGACCGCGCGGGCCCCACATTGCTTCTAGCTTATAATAAAATAATGTAAACCCTATTTTGACCATTAAAACACTAAGAGGAAGAGGAAAACATAGAGCAGCAACAACAATGAGGAAAGATTGCATTTTGGAGTTGCAAGAGGACATTATTATGGACATACGATTATGGAGTTGAACTTCTATGTTATTGTTTACTATTTACTTTTAGTATTTTAGTTGGACTTCTCTTTATGTAATTTTGATTGCATGCTTGATACTTGGAGCCTTTGGGCTTTTTTGCTATATGTACGCCATATTTTTACAATGAAAGTACTAGTATTTGAATTTTGTCAATTTGCTATGTATTGATCCTCTAAAATGTCTATGATGAATGATTTATCAATGTTATGATATGCATATTTGAATTCTCTCTCTCTCTCTCTCTCTCTCTCTCTCTCTCTCTATATATATATATATATATATATATATATAAATTCCCCTATATTTTTAATCTCCGTCCCCTAAGGTCCTGTCCCCTAAATTTTGGCTTTGACCCGTACCCGTACCGGAAACACGTCCCCATTCCCTAAAACGTCCCCATCCCGGAAACTCTGTGGAGTATAGATATTTTATGAAAAAATCATTGGTGTTTTTTCAAAGGCATTTTTTCATTGGTATTGCTACTGTAGCAGCATTGTAGTAGATTGTAAAATATCTTCGAATCTTTAACAAATTAGCACAATTGTGATCCCAAATTGGAATCAGTCAAAATGAGTAACAAGGGTTTTCATCCTTATTCTATATGATAAATGTCAAGAGGGTTTTCATCTTTTATTCAATATGATGAATTTCAAGAGGGTTTTTCTCCTCTAGAATTTGAACATGCCAAGTTTTTTCATCCTTGGATTCCCTAGACTGAACAATTGCTCAAAAGTCAAATCTGAAAGCAGTATGCAAATGATGGCTTGAATGACCCTCAAATGAAGATTGGCACCTCCTTGATATACCTTTCCAAATTGGGCTCTTGGGATCTAAATTTACCTCTAAAAATACTTTTTTCTTTTAATCTATTTATTTTTTGTTTTAAGCATTTAAAAATACTTTGATTTTAATACTAGTGTTTGAAAACACCTTTTCTTTTAATTATAATAATATTCTTAAGTTGCCCTTAAAATTAGAGATTATTCGGCCCAACTTAAGTAATATTATTAATTATCTTAATTCAAAAAATGGGACATGATATAAAAATTCATCACTTAATTCTGGCCAAAACTGTCCTTGTTTACCACATCACCTCCTCAATTCCTGTCTGGCCCCATACACGATACAAATGAGACATCCCTGTATTGTCTATGATCTCCGCTCTGCCTTGTCTCCTACTTAATCTGCAGCTTAAAATTCAAGGGGGAGAGATTGACAAGATCAAGAAGCCAACAATATATATAATTATATCAGTATGTTTCTGGTTTTGATTGTGTGAACAATTTTTAGCAGCATCAACGTTTGGAACACGCTCTGTTATCCATCACCAGGATGTAAGCGAATGCAAGAGATGCAAAAAATATAAGACGATGGATCATGGAGTGTGATCTGAAACGTTGATGCTAAAAATTGTTCACACAATCAAAGCCAGAAGCATACTCGTGAATTTTAATGTATTTTGGAAATCTGATAACACTGAGTATGTATATTGTCTGTTGGTTGTTGTAAGTTGCATATCAGTTAATATTATAGATTTATTCATTGTTTCATTTGTGTCCTGACATGGGAATAGATGCATGTTAGTGCAATATAGAACATGTTGTATCCGATGAGTTTGAACATCATTGAACATTCAACTAATCTCTAATATATGACCAGGCAATCGTTTTTTAAAATTTTTGCAGTATTTCTTCTCTTACTTAAATGCCTTTTGGAAGTTACAATTTTAAATTTCTGATCTAATGCAGTTACAGAAGTTCATGAAGATATAGCGAAGGATTTTTGGGATCCAGAATCTTGGCCAAAGCGTATAGTTGTGAGATACTTTTGGTTGTTATCTTTCTCATCCTTTTGTTTCTTTTCAACTGTATTGGCGGGTCAAGTGATTTAGTCTCTTTCTAAATTTAGTTATTGTTGCATTAGGATTTCCTTGTAATAGTGTTATAATCTCTTGATATTTGGGGAGTTTTAAAATTATGGTGGGTTGCTTGGGGGTTGGGCAGACGAATTATAAGGAAGCAGCGGATAAAAATAATATGGAATGGACTCTGTTGTAGATTTTTGTACATTCATAAAACACAAATTTTGAAATGTAAAATTCAGGAAAGCTGATATCTGCTACAGAGGGAGGGAACAAAAGCTATTCCGTGTGAAACTATGCACTGAGATCCTTTTATAATTCATGGCTTGACTTGATGCGAGAATAAAAATTGTTGGTGGCCATTAGTTTTTGGGATTACCGTTGCAAGCATGGAAGCTCTGTAACGTTCGTAGAAATTGAAGAATGTTATACATCGACAGCTATTGTTCCCTTGCACGTTGATTCATAGTTTGCAAACTCTGCTAGTACTCTCCCTAGTTGCCGAGTACTCCCTATTTTTTTGCTGGGCATGTTTTCACAAGTTTAACTCACATTTTTATAGATGAAAAGAACGTGGGTAAAACTGTTGTCATAGGTAAAACATTGGTTAAAATGTATTTTTCACATGTTTTTGCTATAGAACCATGCATTTTCTCTTTCGAGATGTCAATTTTTAATTTAATACATTTTGTAATTCAATTTTACAAAAAAAAATGTTTCTTTAAGAAATTTTAATTTTAGTACTTCGAAAGTTGCTGAGCTTTTGCCGAGTTTTTGTCAAGTATTTGCCAAATTTTTACCAAGTTGAAAATTTTGGGCTTGCCAAGTACTCTCCGAGTCCAAGTCTGCGAACTATGCGTTGATTTTTTCTGAAATTTGAAATCATATATGAAATTTTCTGTTATGCAACATGCATGATTTGATAACTGGTTTAAGTATGTGTCTTATCACTGTGTGCTGTTTATTGTAGGGAGGAGAAATCGGAGATTGATGTGTCAGGAGGATTTTATGTCCTATTTGGAGCAGGTATTCAGATATGAGTATTAAATTGGACATTTTTTTCTCTTAATGATGACGTATTAATATTTGACCATAATGTTTGAAACAGGTTTTCTTTTAACACTTGTCATGGCAATCTACATTCTACAATCGTCTCCAGAGAAGTTTGTAAGGTACAGTCAGTGGCTATGTTGCTCTCATTCTCTGATAGACTAGTTCTATTTGTCATACCTGTTGCAAAATTCATAATATCTTGTTCTTGTGAAATTATAGGTTTATGAGGGAGAATGTTGGGGAGAGTTCTTTGCATGCAGAGGTGGCTAAAGTTGAATAAGAGATAGGTAAATATGAAAATGGATAAGATGTAATTATACAGAAAACCAAGATGTGTCAGTAGAGTCTCAGGAGCAAATTTGAAATGTTGAGTAGACGATTTTGTTTTGTATGCTCATATTCTGAGGTAATTGGAGTTTAAGATTTGGCATGAACGTTTATTGTTCAACTGGGTAGTTGCTTTGTTTCTTCTGTTTTTAGTCTACGAATAAGGATTGGAATGTTCTAAGAGCATTTTATTGAATTGTGGGCTCAGCTATTGTAGCTTGGAGAACTGTAACATATGCAAGTTGCCTTCTTTTCCTCAAATCAACGCATCACTTTATTTAGGAATGATGAATCTGGAAAATATTTGTGACATAGGATCCTTCTTATCTAATGAATTAAAAGAAAGAATTGTACCGTGATCATATCCATTTAGTAGTCTCGTTATTGAAATTATAACCCTTTTGTATATGCTGCTAGTTGTGTAGATTCCTTTGGTTGAACCTTAAAACTGCTATTCTTTTGCTTGTTTGATATTTTAACAGGAGATAGATAATGTATGAATATTATTTCTTATTGGTTAATCAATTCTATAAATTTTGGAAATGTGGTGAAAGTTTATAGTGAGTGATAGAAGTAAACCTGCATTTTAAATGTGTTAATGTAGTGCAGTGTTGGTAAACAGATTTGTCACTCTGGTTATTTCACTTAAATTGACCCTGTTTGCCCGAAGAGCAGTGACATGTTCCAGCAGTTGGAGAGATTGTCGTGGGATAACAATCTTCTTCTGTGTTTGAGAGGGGCAGCTGGGCAGCTCCCTCGTATGATGGGGTTATTTATGATTTTTGTGTACTTTTTATTAAAAAGTATAAAAGGGAGAAAACACGAAACTAAAGGAAATGGATAACAAGAACCTTACTGGCAGACATACGAATACCAAGTAAGACTTCACGATCAATAGCAACTACAAAGGGGTCTAAGCACGAGAATAATTTGGATATGCAATAATGATGAAAGAAAAGAACAAGTTTCCACATTTGAGGAAACAAGTAGCTTCAACACTTTCTAACCAAGATACCAGGGTATGAATGTGTTTCATCATTTACATAATCATAAGTACTCAAAGGGGTTATCAGTTTAACATATGAGAAATTGATAACAATAACTGGAAAACACATTTAAGACATACAAATCAAATGCATTCTTGGTTATCCTTTTGAAAATAAACAAGTTCAAAACCCTCAAGTACAAAGTATGAACATAAAAGTTCTCCAAAAGCCCCTCTACACAATTTTGCAGAGTTTTCCCCCTGTAAAAGTTTCTCCCATTTACAATGCAAAAGCCTTGTATTTATAGGCTCATAAAATAACTACCTTGTAACTAACTTCTTTTTGCACAATTTGAACAAGGTTATTAACTTAACAATTTTTGTGCAAAAATAGTCAAATTACTTAACTTTGATTAAAAGTGAAAAAAGTCACCATTTACAAAAATAATATCTAAAAACTTGTAACTCTTAATTTATGAGTTATGCTAAGGTACTTCTTCACCATTGTCAGACTTGTTTGCATCTACAACCAACACACCACCCAACCATTGTAAACTTGGATAATGTTATTCACTATGTCACACACAAAGATTTTCTTGGAAAACATTCCCTTCACCACAGGTAAAAGATGAGCTCAGTGTTCAAGCATATTCCATGTAAAAGTTGCAACTACAACATTAAATGAAATTTCTCTTATCCTTTGTGCTTGCAAGGGTGGTGATGAAGGTGTTAGAATTTAGTTCTACGTCTGTTAATCACATTTGCTTGAAAGTTTATAAAATCTTTTCAACAACTCCATTTTTTGCAGTCTACGTCTTCCATGAGAACACGTGTACTTTAGGCATTTTAACAAATAACCAAGGTGCGTTTTGTCTACACATCCACATCTTGCATATACGTATCTGAGAATTCTTTACCAATTCAAAGACCTTGAGAACTTCCTTGCACCATCCATTAGCATTTTGTGCCATGACTTCTCTGTAGACTTTCGGTCAAACAATTCAGATTCCTCATATATGATTCCACATTCTAAAGCTCACAAATTGACCCGCGGGCAAGGAGAATGCTAAGAAAGTTTGTGGAATTGCCTTTGCAAATTCCAAATGCAATTGTTTTGAAGTTTCTAAATCCGTTTCAATAAATACATCTTTTGCATACCTTGCGATCAACGAATTCAATGAGATGACATCTATTTGGGGTGGTCTGTCAAACAATTTGGTGCATCTGATGTGGTTTCATAATTTGCATCCATGTTTTTTTTTCAACTCCCACAATAATATCTGACAAAAACCTCTCCAACATGCCTCGATGGATGCTTGCATATGACTTGAAGATATGCCTCTTGGACACAACATTTTGTCAAACATTTCAAGTGCTTTGTCCATGGTTTCACATTTTGTCTGCATATCAACTAAAGCTTCTCAAGCTCAACTCGGCCAAATGCATCTGCTTGAGCATTTCTAATACATTTCAACACTATTTTCATAAATATCTCTTTTTTTGCAAATCCACTTTGTGTATATGCTGTAATCATCTTTGGGAACGCTTTTTACCGAGGCCTCATTCCGAACAGTTCACTTGCTTTGTCTTTGTTTCCACTTTTTGACGTTATTGAACAACGAAAACAACATTGCTTCGGGCCATTCCGTTATTCAGCAAGGACTACAACCCATAAGATCATTAGAGCAGGGTATTATTGGCCTACCATATTTGCATATACACACAATTTTTTAGCTAAGTGTGAACCTTGTCAAAAGTTTTCCAGAAAGTTGAAATATGATGGAACATTGCCTTTAAATCTGGTTCAAGTTGAGGGTCCATTCTGCCAATGGGGAATGGATTTTATTTGTGAAATAAGTGAAAAATCCAGTGGTGGTCATAGATGTATTCTTGTGGCTACATATCACTTTACAAAAGTGATTGAGGCCGTACCAACCAAATAGACTACAAGCAAGGTGGTCATGACTTTTCTGATGGATAAATATTCTTGCAAGGTTTGGAGTTCCCATCAAACTGGTTATGGAGAATGGTATGTCTTTCAGGTCAGAGGAGTTCATAGATTTTTATGCCAAATATGGGATAACTGTTAGTTATTCTCCCCCTTACCATCATCCTCTGGGAAATGGACAACCTAAGTCCAGTAATAAGAGCCTAATGAAGGTTATTAAAAGGATTTTGGAGAAAAATACAAAATCTTGGGATTCAAAGCTAAAACTTGCATTGTGGGTTGATAGAGTGACAATAAAGAAAGCAATTGGGGTATCCCCATTTGAGTTAGTGTATGGAACACATGTTAGATTGCCCTTGAATAATTTACTCCCTGTATATAAATTCATTTAGAAGGACAAAATTGATATTTATGAACCAATGGAGGATAAGATTATGAATCTTCTGGGGTTGGATGAGAAAAGAACTGAGTCTCAGAAAACTAATATTAAATTGCAACAATAGATGAAATATTTGTTTGATAAAAGAGTTATTGATAGGAAATTTCAAGTGAATGATATGGTGCTCATGTGGAATGCAAGGGTTCAGGATAAAGGTAAATACGAGAAATTTGAATCACTGTGGTTGGGGCCTTGTGCTATTTTTGAATGTCACGGGAAACATTCATATTTTCTACAGAGCACGAATGGTGAAATTCAGGAATTGCCAGTGCATGGACATTTCTTGAAGCCATTCTTTGCGTAAAAGAAAATCTCATAATCCATGCACAATAGTTTGTGTACTTTTATATATGTAAGGTGTGCTTGCTATCTGTCGTGTGTTTTGGTTTGGTCTGCTTCTCTAGAGATTTGTTGGTTTCTTAAGTTGAACTCACTTCCAACAATCCCCAAAAAGAGCCACTGGTGGTACTGCAATTTTTTTGGCTAACTCCCATGCTTTTTCTTTATTATATGTCAGGTTAGTGATAGGGTCTGGTCTAGGTTTCAAATTTTCCTGCATCCTTGTTTCAAAAGTTTTCTCTTTGGTGTCCAGATCTATAATTTGTTTTGGCTTGTCTTTTAAATTAAGATCATATGAGGGCAAATCCTACATGTCTCACTATTATTAGTCCATGTTCGCGTGTCAAATAAGTCAAGTGTCGATCTCATTTTGTGTTTGTCATGTAGTCGCAACTTGAGGCGAGTCTTGGTATCTAGTGGTTGCGAGCTTGCGAGTAGTTAGGAGTGTTGTTAGTTGCAGCATCCCTGACTGACATTATTTGATTTAATTGTTTGCGGTTGCGAGGCTGCGAGTGAACAGTGAAGATAAAGTGTGTCGCACGGTCGCAACAGTTGAGGGAACACGAAATGTTCGAGCTGCGAATGGGCGAGAGGAAGAAAAGGGGCAATATTAGGCTAACATGATGGTTATGTTGTAATGTTATCAGAGCCTCGCAAGGTTTCTTGTCGATCAATGCTTATGGATGCGAGCGTGCGATAGGCTGTCGCGAGGCAAGGAAAGAGACTGTGAAAAATAAAGTATACAATAATCACAACATTGTTGTGGTTAAATCTATTAACAATTTGATGTTGTAGGGTTGCGATGGGAATATCATGGTTAAGTTAGTTTTTATGATCACATGGTCGCAATAGTTACTAAAGGATTTACCTAATGGTTGCGAGGCCGCGACCAAGGTTTGTGACAGGTAAAGGAAGTGGTGATCACATGCTCGCAACGGTTTAGTGTGAGTCATACAAAACAGTTGCGACACTGCGACCAAGGCTTATGAAAAGGTTAGAGAACACAGTGATCACGACCTCGCTACGGTTTAAAGGGAATAACCTTGGCAATTGCGATAACGCGATAGAGGGCTTGGTGGTCAGTCGCATCCTCGTAGCGATTAGTGGAGATGAAGAGCGCGAAGCTGCGAATGAGCGAGGAGGTGACATGTGGCAATATAACTTGTGATTGGCTGCCAAATCACGAAAAGGGGTTTTCCAAATTACATTATGACATTTGGCATTCTTGGCGCTTGATTTTGATGATGTGGGTTTCTTTTTCAAAATTGCATGTTTGAATCTAATTGACAGATTAGAATGAAAGAAAGACTTGCCAGATCAGTTGAAGTAAATACAGAAGCATGTGAGTTAATGACTGAAGAGATGGTTTTGATAATGATGAGATTGAATCAATAAATGCATAGTTGCAGAGACGTTTGACACAAGGTTCAAGCAATAAAGGCAAAGTACAAAGTTGCAAGTTTGTGCGGAGAACGACGAAAGTATTGTAGAGTTCAGGGGGCCAAGAGAAATTGTAAGTTGATAAGTCTTCTCTGTTTGGTGAAGATTTTGTTTTTCTGTGTTGAGAATTTTCGGCAAGCTAGTTTCAAACACGAGTCAAAGTACGTCGACTAGTTCTAAGGTGTCTGGTAAGGGTAAGAGTATTGGGAAAAAGCCGTACTGGCAGGAGTTTATAGAGTTGCTTCCAGAATCCACAAACAGTCAAACCATGAATGGATATGAATGGAAGGATGCTTGTAGTTAGTGTAGGAACCCACAGACGCCGTCATTATCTGGTTTTTCCCTCTTTACATATTTTTATAATAAAAGAGTTAGAGGGGCGCCAATGTCTAACCCTTGGGAGTTGAACCTTGCAAAATTGATAGTTCCTGATGTGTTTATGGATGTCAATTTCTTGAGGGAATTGGCCAAAGCCTATTGTCCTGTCACCAAGGTTATTCAGAGAAAAAATAAGCATGCCCTAGTCACTATTGATAGAAGGAACTTTGTAGATGCTTTTCAAAATTGAGGTGCTACATGTACTTATATAGATTTTGACAGAGAAAAAAGCAGTTACCATGCCCACAAAGAAATGTTGAAGAGGTCTGTGATTCCAGGATATATGCCCAGGGTCGAGAGAAAACTCATTCCAATCCCTAAGAACATCAACGAACCCTATGATTTAAGTACATTTCACAATTACCTGGCTTTCATAGTTTATGGTTTGTGTAAGGTGTTAGGTTTGGATGGTGACAAGACAATGCTGGAAGATTTATTGGTGATGGCGATGACAATACAGAATCTAGAGGTAAACACCGATTATGATTTCGTGGGCTATTTGGTAAAAAATATTCATGAAGGATTAGTAGAGATTCAAAAGGATCTTGCAAAGGTTGACTTTAAATTCTACTCTATCCTGTATCATTTAATTCTGTACCACAATTTCAATGAAATGGATAAAGAATTAATCTTGAAAATGGAAGAGTTTGGTGTTTCATTGCCTGTTCAATTGTGGACCCATGTGTGGGATAGTAGTTGTCCTTCTTCATGTTTTTTATATTTTGAAAATTGGATCGTCTCCCCTATCCTTGATTTGTTCTATGTGAACAAAGAAAGGTTGTTTTTTGGGATTAGGAAACCATTCAAGCCATTTCATTTTATTCCTAATTGGCCAGTATCACACAATTGGGGTGATTTCTACTTCTTTGACAACGTCATTGTATTCAGGGTTTATCGCTGTCCACAACCCCCCATATTCTACCAAAGTTTGTTCCACCAAGGATTGCTGTAATGTAGTTCCTGTGGCAATTATTTTTAGTTGAAAAAGAGTACCTTACTTCTCATAAGAAGCGTACCTTTTTATCTAGGCTCTGGAATATTTATGACTTCTCTATTGGTAAGAAATCTTTGGAGGAACTAAATACCTTTTTGAAGCAATATAGGATGGTAACAACACCAACACGATTTTGTGATCCTGAAAAGTTGATCAAAACTGCGCTCTCACAAATGACTACTTGGAAAGTGGTTCATGACCATGAACCCCTCCCTGGATGAAGAAGATGTAGTAAGAAATTTGATGGAGAAAAGTGAACTGCAGGAGAGGAGGAAATGGGGGGATTTGATGAGAATAGAGAATGAGTTCAAAGAAGCTGACGAGGATTTTCTGGGCTTTTACTATGACGCCTTATCTAGACAGAATTGATCAAGTGCTAAGTAATTACAATGCAATTATGGAAAGGATTCCTCAAAAGATTATGGTTGCTTCCCAACAGGTTCCAGTTGAGATTGTGGCTTGTGGTGATGAGGGAGAATGTGAAGAATTAGAAGGGTCCAGTGATGGGGCGTCATTAGCAGATGAACCCCCTGTGAAGAAACAAAAACATATCTCACCTAAAGAGCATGTTCCGAAGGATACTGCAGAGACATTTGTTCAGGAAAAAGGAAAGTATTTCCATGAGATTGAGAAGAAGTTGAGAGAGGAAAGAAAAGAGGAGTTAGGGGAGAACGATTTGGCCTTGGTAAATCCAACTGATGATAGAATCATCATTTCACAAAATTTTATGAGGGATGACAATTTTACTCACACTGATGAATTAAAAAGTTTCCTTGTAAAAATGAAGCAAAATGAGTTGAGAAATAGAATGGATTTCAGTGGTAATGACACTAGCCAGAATGAGGAGATTATTGTTGCTTTGCAACAATTTGACCCAACAACTATAGAAGTGACTATATAACATGCCAAAGAAATTGTTAAGGATAGTGATATGCTGTTGCTTCCTAGCTGGGATATTCAATCCACATTTATCATTGATCAGATTAGAAGAAAACCAAAACCCCTTTTTAAATCTGAATTTGAGTATGGTGATGCTATAAAATGATTAGGTTTTGATCCTAAATCCAAAACATTAGCATTATGATCCTTGGCTCCTGCAACTCAGAAACGACATATGGTAAATATTGAAGGAAAAATGCAAGGAGACAAAATAATCTTGAATATGCAGAGCACAAGCAACATTGAGGTTGTTGATTCGATGGTTCATGCTACTTTCCTAAATAAGGCCAAAAAAAAAGGATTTAGAAAAATGACATGCAAAGATGTATGAAAACATGATTGCTCTAGCCAAGAAGTATGAAGAGGTTTTAAGGTATAATGCTGATTCGGAGAACCCTATGCAGGAACTGTCTAAAAAATTTTCTAAGGTGCCTGAGGCTATTCAGTTACCAGGTAATGTGTCACCTGCTTCTACAGATGTTTCTCTTCCCAGTGACGTTAAAATAAAATTAAAAGAGTATGCAAGTAGAATTGCATACTTGGAGGAAACCATAAGAACTAAGAGAGTTTCCGTCTTGATGGAGGTGACGCAACACAGAATTGACATTTTGGTGAAAAAGTTGGGTGTTGTCCATGGACACCATGTGTCCCTATGGCAAACATAAAATTTTTGTGATGAGGTTGTCTCGTTTCTTGAGCCTATGTTTAATATTTGGTCTGGTAGAAATTTGTTAATGGAAAAGTTAGAAACAACAATGATGTATAGAGATGATATGTCTAAAAAGATTTCAAAGACAAAGGACAAGGTAATTGATGTTAATTTTCCATTTTCACTTTTCAAAGAGAAGAAACATTTGGTTAGGAGCAAGTTGCAGTTGATTGTTAATGGTTATCATTCTTTAGTGCCATCTATTTACATTGAGGAAAATGAGCTAAATTTGAGCTTATATTGGTGAATACTGAAACAATGCTCAATATGGATGACGCTATGGATATTCCAAGGTTTAATGAAATATTGGGTGCAATGTATAGGACTGGAGTGGATTTTGTAAAATTCATTGTTGATGCAAGGGCAATCACAGATGCCAAGTGTACTAAATTAGTTAGTTAGTTTGAAGAATTGAAGAGTTTCAATTGGCCAAGGGACAAAGAAGTTAGCAAATGAGAAATGCTCCTAAAGAGCAAAAAGGCCCAAACAGAATGATTGCTGACTTGTTTTGTCTTATTCTTTTTTATTATGATAGTAGAGCAGTTGTGATGAGTCAGAGGGAGATCAGTTTCATTTATAAGTATCTTTAGTTTGCTGTCAAAAGCTGCGGATGACTTATACTTTTGCAAGGATAAATTGATCTAAATATCTGAAGAGTTGTGCCTGTGTATCTGTTTCCAGTTTCTACTCAAAGTTGTTGCTACCTCGTTACATTGGAGTTGGAGTTTTCTGTTTTGTTATTTTTTCCTGTTTTGATCTTTTAAATTTTTTTCCTCAAGTGGTCTGAAGCTTGTTGCATTCCTTAGTCTATAAAAGGAATTTCAAGTTCACTTGAGAGGGTTTCCCATTTTTTCTATGTTATGTCAGTCTAGTCAATGTAGCTTAGTACATTTGAAGTTATGCATTTTTTGAGAAGCATGTATTGTGTTTGATAGTAAATGAGCAAGTAAAGTTTGATAATATGTCTTTGTATTGCATTTACACTCTTTATGAATTGAATGCAAATTAAGAATTTGTCTCTATTGATTGTCGAATGTTGATAAATGACATTGATGATGATCTTACAGAGTATGGTTGTCATTGCTGGCAAACCAGTACATATGTAAGAAAGTTTTGTGTATGTAAAGTTTAAACCAACTGGTACACAGTAATAACCTATCGGTAAAGAGAAGGTAAGTCAGAAAGGTAACCGGTGACAATAGAATAGGTGAAGGATAGATCAGTTAAGCAAGACAAGTTTGCTATCGGTACATTGTAAGGTATAAAGACAACATTTATACTATAATTTGTGACTACGCCTCATAAGTCACATTGGTAAAGGCATAAGTGAAGATACCACCAACTGATCAATTCAGTGAACAGGTAAAAGCTAAGGGTTATTGAACAGTTTTTATTACTTGGCTAAATCGGTTATGACGGTGGACGATTCAATGAATCTGTACAACACAAAAAACATAGTACATTGTTTAAAGAGTTGAATAAGTCAATTCTTAGATAGTTGTGCACAAATTGGTGTATGAATCCAAGGTATATTTTGGCCAATAATATTGAAGGGATATTTCACATTGGAGATAACAACTTAAAGTTTGTTATGGACGACGCAGTAAGGATTTCAAGTTTCTATGAGTTAGTTATGATTCGTAAAACTATTTTGGAGAGTTATTTTTAGAGAACATTCAGGATCAGATTTAGAACAAGAACAAAGTATCAAAGGATCTGATTAGCATTCAGGAGTGCATTTCACAGGTCAATTACTCTTGTTGTTTTCCTAATAGTTTCAACAAGTTAAAATCCCTTAACAGGGTAGTCTCTAGCAAGACTTTATTGTAAATCCCTTAATAGGGTGAACACTGTAATAGTGGGATTAAATCCTCTAACAAGGTAATCTGTAATAGGATTGTAGATACTTCTAACAAGGTATCAGTCACTCCTAATAGGGCTAGTCACATAGAAAGTGACATATTGTAAGGATCCTAACAGAGCACTCTTTTCTACTGCAGTGAGAAGATTATGGGTTTCATCCCCACCGTGGTTTTTCCCTCTGACCAAGGATTTCCACAATAAAAATCTGAGTGTTATGTGCGTGGATGTGTTGTCATTTCATTCATTGCACTTTTATTTTACACTTACAGTTATATACTTCATAGTTTGGAAGTTTCTGTTGCTGTTGTTCAAAGGTATAAGTAAAAGTCTAAACGTTTTATGAGTTCTGATTTGCCCTCCCTCCTCTCGGTACCTATTATTTCCAACAATTGGTATCAGAGCACAAACTCTCTAGAGGAAAAGTTTGACAACTTGGGGAGTAGATCCGAGGAGATGGAAAGCTATAGGTATGAAAGACAATTGGAGGTAGCCAACGAGATGATTGAGGAGTTGAAGAACAAGCTTAAAGCTTCATTGGAAAAAATGAAAGAATTGTCTAAACAATTGAAATAAATTATGGACAACATTGATGAATTATTTGAAGGAAGTGTTAACTCTGAAGAAGCCAAGACAACAATAGCAGATCTGATGGAAAAGAACAAGATCTTGATTGAAGAAGCAACCAAGGTGAAAGGAGAACAAAAAAGTCAAGCCATAAGGATGTGTGAAGTGCGAGCTACTGAAGATGCAAAAAGGATTGTTGAAACTGCAAAGAAGAATGTTGAAGATCTAATTAGAGAAATCGATATTATACTTCAAAGGTTGACATGTGAGAGCTATGCACTGAATGAACAACTAAGTGACACCGGTGATGAAAACTTACAAATGTGTGTTGAAAATGAAACACTGAGGCAGGAGAATGAACAACTGAAGGAGGACTTGAAGATTGAGAGAGAGAGACAAATGAAAAACTTAAGCAGTATGAACAAAGCCTATAGAAGATCGATGAGCATTTGAAGAATCAAAGGCGACCTAGCAATACCTCTGGCTTAGGATATACCGGTGACAAGAAATTTGAAAAAGGAGAATCATCCAAGTCTAGTGCTGAACAACAATCAAAGATTCCTAAGGTTTATGCAAGTCCACTCAGGTAAGAAGCCTACTAAACCCACTTTCTACAATTGTGGAAAGCTTGGACACATTGCTAATGTATGTAGAAGCAAACCAGTGAACGTTCCAAGAACTACTTGTTTTGATGGTTATTGTTACAATTGCAATAAGTATGGTCATCAAGTTTATGAGTGCAGATCAAGAACCAGTAGTAGATCATCTTAAGGGAGTTTCAATGACTATTGTTATACATGCAACAAATTTGGACACAAGACAAAACATTGCAGATCACAGATACCTAACAAATCAGTGAGTGTTCTAAGAAGAGAAGGAAACATTGAATGTCACATGCACTATGTGTGGAAACTATGGACACATGGCTATGAATTGTCGATTGAGGAATCCTAAAGGTAATGTTGGACCCTCGAGGACAACAGGTATGGCATGTTTTTATTGTCATAAGGTTGGACACATAGCAAGAGATTGTAGGTACAATAACCAGTCACCAAACAATGAAGAATGGAAAAGGTAAAAAGACTGCTAATGTTGAAGTGAGGAATGAGATGAAAAAGATATGGGTGAAGAAGGAAGAAAGTAACAGGTAACCCACCATCCTCTGGCTCAGAGGATTCATCCTCAAACTAAGCAAGTAAGTTTTGTTTAGGGACTGAATTTCATTGTTATATCTAACCGGTCCCTTATAATGGTGAGCGGTAATATCTATTTGCATAGTGAGATGCATTGATGTTAATTTCGATGAATTACATAGAGATGAGTTGTTATGGATCACTGATTTTATCATTTGTGAAAAGTTATGCACTAATGCTACTTTTAGCTTTAACCGATGGAAGTTGTAATCAATAGAGTGATATCGGTGAACTGCATTAAATATTTTGTACCAACTAGCTGTTGGACAACTTTTTGGGCAAATAAATTATAGGCAAACCTATTCATTATTCACTTTGCATTTCATAGAGTGATTACAAGAGCAGAGTGTGATTTCATATTGTGATCGATTATGCGAACTATTTGAGCTAATTACTTACAGAAAATTGAACTGCGAATTTGAAAGCCCTAACTGAGATATTGAGTAGAGCGGTGGTCAATTGTGAAGGAATTTGGTGCGTTCGAGTTGCAAAGCAGGAAATCTATTTAATCACTATGGCAATCACTATGGCATCAAGGATTGCTACACCTAAATTGATTGAGATAACAAAGGAGGCGGAACCAGGACATAAGCTACACCCATTGAAGGCAACGAAAGTTGACAAAACCGGTGCCCTATCCCTAATTCCACCTCGTGTTCTATTGATTGAAGACGTAAGAACGTTTATTTATTGCAATATTGTTGAGTTAGGAGATGAATAGATACATAAAGAGTACTTGGAAATGTGCAACAATGGAGAACTTAAGGATGAGTTCAAACATCTTCAAACGAAGGGTTTGACACACATTTTGGTCTTAACATAAATCTTTAAGGAGGAGTGGATTCGGTATGTCTTGAGTCATTTTCACGATCAATTCATATGGCTGGACCAAACGATCAAGATCACCGAGGAGTTGATTTATCTGATAACATGTTTCTCACTAGACGGGGAACCATGTACCCTAAGGAAAATATACACGAAGACGGTTGGACAACTTACCAAGTCTAAGCAAGATCACAGAGCAATCACTAAAGTTTGGATCACTTTTGGTATGTATGTTCTTTTATGTTCAGATTTTTTTCCCTAGAAAAGGAGCGGTAACATAGAAGACAGATAGACCAACTTTATACTAAATCAGGCTATGTGCAGGATCATGGTATACCAAGCTATGGCCTTAAGTGACAATGAAAATTTAGAAAATCAGGATTAGTCAACTTGATGTAAAAAGTTGAACATCTTATCAACCTTATGTGAAAAAGTTGTAAGAACAGAATCTGTAGGAAATTGAATGTAGTTTCTAAACTATTAGCCCTTTTCTGAAAAAAAGTTAATCTAATTGTTCAATATTTTAGATTTCAATGTAGTAGTACAAATTTTTTAGGAAAAACATAAAAAATACGTGTATGTCTAACCACCTTAATCAGAATCAAATGATGATATATTTTCACAAGATTCTAAATATAAGTAGTAGACTCATGTCTGGATGTGACACATATTTTTGTGTAATTTTTTACCAAATAAATAATTAAATATAAATTTTTTTCTACAACTTATTCAAAATTAAAAAAAACTCTCGTGTCTGACCACCTTAACTAATTCTAAACTTTACAAAATTGGAAACTTTTTTTTTCTTATAGTAGGCGAAGCATAGAATGTGACGCATGTTTCAGATTTCAAAAAGGTTAAACCGTTTGAAAGTTATGGTTGTTTTTCAATCAATATGTCAATCAGGACTTTAGAGATATCTC
>MU223664.1:6016380-6028079 GCA_018584345.1 Thuja plicata
TACAATGTAACAAGTTAACTATTTACTCTTACCATAACAGTAGGAGTCCATGGCTCTATATGCCCCTGATGCACATCTCCATGGGGTGTTTCAGTGCCTGTAGTGTGCTGTGTAGTATCGTCCACCTCGAACACATAGTTATATGCATCACTATCATTCAGGGGACCCAAGCACATATTCTTGCACATAATGCAAGTATGAGGCACACAAACATGTGAGCTCGTGGAGGATGTGGAAGGGCCAGAAGCATCAGTATGAGGAGGAAACAATGCCACACTCTGCCTAAGGAGTAGATCACTCAAATGGTGAATGACTTGAATAGTCTGTGAGCCGGCCTCAACAATAATGTCAGGATGCTGCACTATGGGAGGTGGTGAAATCTCGGGAGGGGGGACATATGTGCGAGATTTCACCCGATGTGCCTCTGGCCTGTCCTGGGGAGTGCCTAAGCCCACACCCTGGTTCTGTCTCATGCTCCAGTAATTGACTTTGTGACTGAGCACAAATTTAGCATACAATTTCTGTATGAAATACAACGGGACATCCAAATTGCTGTGGGGTGGTCTATCAAAAACCATCCACCAACAATCCCAAAAGTTGTTACATATTGCCTCATTTGTAGACCATTTAATTGACAACTTGGTTTTTTTGGTTTCCACTTTTAAACCGGTTTTGGGATCAACAAAAATGTTACATATGTCATGTTTTGTTATGTTTAGATTAAAAAATTGATCGTAGTCAAGCCTATCATCAAATTGGGCGTGCATGGATTCACGCCAAAGAAGTGCATCATTGTGTTGTTTTGTGAGTTTCTCCATGCTCTCAATAATGGAGGTCAGCGTGGAAAACATGGGATGCAAGGTGGGGATATTCGCATATGTGTTCTGGTATCCTCTAAGCTAATTTAAATTATCTCCTATGAGATCCTGTATTGGTCGAGGGTTTGAGAACGGTTGGTCTTCTAAAGGCGGGGGATTGTTTTGATGTGGTTCTGGATTGTTCGTGGACTGAGAGGGAGGGTTTTCAGATTGGTCTAAATCCATGTTTGATTCAAAAGCAATATAGAATAAACAATATCAATTTCAACTCTAGTTTATAATAAATTTTACAAAATAATACACAATATCATATAAAACCTAGTTTAAAAAAAAAAACAATAAATTTCAATGCAAAAACAAAAAACAATAACGAAACAACTATATTTCACTTACCTAGTGTACTGGAGGAAATCTGATATCAGATACCTATCTGATATACGATTTTGTTGGCTCGGTATCGCTGCTTCAACGTTTTCACAATGAAAATGTTGAACGCAGCCACGGGCAATAATATATTGCTACTGATGGATATCGGACATCCGATAATGCTTTAGCTTTGGCTTTTGGCTTGGCCAAGTGTACTGACACCCAAGCCTACTCAAAAGTCAACAAACTTTTGGGTGCGCTTTTGGACGAGTGAAAAACTCATTTTTTTTCATATCGCCACTTTTTGGCATACTATGATCCTGCATAGACCCATCAATGAGTACATAGTTGATTAAGTGATAACCTAAACAATGTTATGTGAGGATACTTCAAGGAATTTCAGGACAAAATACACAAAAGGTATAAAATTCCACCACAGATTGTAGAGAAGTACAAAGATACTATTTATTTTCTAGTTGATATTGACACTTGCAAGATTCAAGAGGTAGATCTCGATATTTCATGGATACCAAAAATGGGATATGAAATTGATGAACAACTGTTAACCTTGAAAATTGAAGCATTACTGAAGCTACCTGTTAACAAAGAAGCAAAGAGGTATGACACTTTTGAGGAGGCTTATGAAAGAATCACCTTGCAACTCAAAAAGCCAAGGATAGAAAGAAAAGCAAAGAAGATCACAAGTTAGTTGGAAGAGAAGTTTGTAACTGGTGAAGGTAGTAGTTCCATAGATCAGAGACAAAAGATCATTCCAGATGTTTATGCTAAGAGGAAAAGGAAGCAAGCATAAACTCAAAGTAAGACTGCAGAACTACCATCAGTAGAAGAGTCTTGTATGGAAAAGAGTGATGAAGGTAAATCTTCTAACCCTATGCCACTTGAGGCATCTCAACCTATCAAGAAAAAAAATATGGAAAGAGAAAAGCTTGAGGACAAATAAAGACCTCTCCTAGCAAGAAGAAGAAGAAGAAGACACAAGTAGACAATGAGAAAACTGATTCAAAGAAGGAAATCACTGACATGGGGGTGTCTAGAAAGACAAAATTCAATATCCCTAAGAGTGCTATTGAAGTTGCAAATACAATAAGAGAACATGGAATGATAGGTAATATCCATAACTTTAAACTCTCTAAATTATCTTATGAAGACAAGAAAACAATTGAGGATGCTCTTGTATTTCACTATCACAAATTCATCAGAACACCTAGTCAAATAAAAAATCATATTGCTAATGAACTATAAGAAGCAATTAATGTCAGATGGGAGTCTATAGTTGAGAATGAAAAGGAAATAAGAGAAATGACACTTCTCTATACTATGACACATTTGACAATAAAGGAAGCAGTTGAAGTACTTGAAAAATATAAAGTCATATTCAGTATTGGTCATAGGATTGCAAAGCTACTATCTGGGAAGGAGAAAGAAGTTTAAGAAGAAACAGTGGTGATATGGAAAAGTATATTCAACATGGATCAACCACTAGTAACAAACACAACATGTACATCTCAAGTAGATGATAATTTTACTTTGAAAGAGTTAATGGGAGACGTGTTAGGTAGTATTCCAAATATTGTTACTCATATTAACCTAACAAAAGATTTAGTTGATGATGTTATGGTTGAAGATATCACTGAAAATCCCAACTCTCCTATGGTAGGAGATGAAGTTGAAGATATTCCACTTCAGCCTCCACTTGATGTAAATCCCGTTGAGATAAATGATGATGTAATTGATATTGAAACAAACAAGATTGATGAGACAGAAAAGAGCAAGGAAACAAAATAGGTGACTGAGACCAAAGATCAACCAAAGGACACAACAAAAAAGGTAAAGGATACAGAACAAGGTGAAGCAAATCAAGAAAAACAAGATGAGCAACAATGAGATCAAGAACAAGGCAAAGAGACAAACAAGGAAACAAGTAACACTGGTACATGTAGCAAAGTACTAGAGATAATACCACTAGTACTTCACAAACCAACACTGAGGATACTTGTGATAAGAAGAAGAGAAAGAGAATGGATGAAGATGAAGAAGAAGCCGATGAAGAAGAAGAGGGAGAACATGATCTAGGATATGCAATTCTGAAGAAGGATGTTAACAAGTTGAAGCCAAAGGAATAGATAGTATTTTCAGCGAAACTGGCGAAAAAGGCTAAAAAGAACAGAAGAAGTTCAAGAAGAAAATACTAAGTAAATCAGTTGCTATACTTGTTGATCTAGTTCCAGATGTAGAACTTGATGAAGAAGTATCTATGATTGATCAACTCAAAACCTTAGTTGATGCAATTAATAGTCTAGATCATGAGATGGAAGAGGAAATGATTAACTGAGAAGAGAAGAGATTGGAGAAGGGGATGATGGAGAAGCTACTGCAAAAGATTTCTCTTGAGAAGGTTTCACTATTTGAATTGGTTAAGGGACTCAATGAATCATTACTTGAAGTTGGAGAAATCTTTAACAAAATATCTATTCAGACCAATTTCACTGCAGAGATTAAGACAAAGAAGGAAGAGATGGAAACAAAATTGGCTACACTGGTCAACCAATTGAACCCATTAAATAGCTCCATGATAGATCATACTACAAAATTGAAAGCATTGATACACAAGAAAATGAAACTCAAGGAAAAATAAGACATGATAAGGGTGACTTTGCTGGATTTACAAGGATTTCTGACTCCACACATGGACATTATCCAAGCATATCTTAAGAAAGATGAAGTATTGATTGGTAGTCTAGACATGAGTACAATTGATAGTATGGAGGATTTGGCTTCAGGCTTAAATGGTCATCACATTTCCTTAACAACACTAAAAGAGTTGTGGGAGCATTCGCTTGCTAGTGCAAAGGTACATTTCAAGAGTGTATTTGATAAACAGTAAGGTATGAACACCCTTGTACATACAATTTTTGATCATAGTCTTTGACATTATTGTCAAAAAAGGGGGAGTATATAGTAGATCAAAAAGAGAGAAAGTATACAGAGTATATAGTCTATGGTACAAAAAGGGGACTTACAGATTCAGGGGGAGTATGCAATCAAACATGGAGTATAGTTTTTGAAAACTTTTTAAAATTCACAAGTTTTTGCCATCAATGCCAAAGTGGGAGAATGTTGATTGTATAATGTTGATAGATGACATTGATAATGATCTTATAGAGTATGGTTATCATTGTTGGCAAACCATTACATAGGTAAGAAATTTTTGTGTAAGCATGTGAAGTTTAAACCAACCGGTATACAGTAATAACCTATTGGTAAAGAGAAGTTAAGTCAGAAAGCTAATCGGTGAACAGGTGAAGGACAGACTGGTTAAGGAAGACAAGTTTTCTATTGGTACATTGGAAGGTGTAAAGACAATAGGTATACTATAATTTTTGATCGCGGCTCTTAGGTCACACCGATAAAGGCACAAGTGAAGATACCACCAACCGGTCAGTTTAGTGAATAGGTAAAAGCTAAAGGTTATTGAATAGTTTTGATTACTTGGCTAAATCGATTATGACAGTGGGCGTCAATTTAATGAATCTGGACAACATGAAAAACATACTACATTGTTTAAAGAGTTGAATAATTCAATTTTTAGGTAGTTGTGCACATATTTGTGTATGAATCCAAGGTATATTTTGGCCAATAATATTGAAGGAATATTTCACATTGGAGATAGAAACTTAAAATTTGTTATGGATGATGTGGTAAGGATTTCAAGTTTCTATGAGTAAGCTATGATTCATAAAGCTATTTTGGAGGGAAAAATATGCCCTAATTAGCTTTACAGTCGAAGGTAATAGGCTATAAGATAATAGTTGCTGACAGAGTTATGAGAGAGGGAAGCAGTAAAAATTATTGTTGAAAAGTAAGATCTTGGACAACGATCACAGAGTTATTTCTAGAGAAGATTCAATATCAGATTTAGAACAAGAATGGAGCATCAAAGGATTTGATTAGCATTCAGGAGTGCATTTCACAGGTCAATTACTCTTGTTGTTTTCCTAATAGTTTCAACAAGTTAAAATCCCTTAACAGGGTAGTCTCTAGCAAGTCTTTATTTTAAATCCCTTAACAAGGTGAACAATGTAATAGTGGGTTTAAATCCTCTAACAAGGTAGTCTGTAATATGACTGTAGATATTTCCAACAATATATCAATCACTCCTAATAGGGCGAGTCATCTAGAAAGTGACATATTGTAAGCTCCTAACATAGTACTCTTTTCTACTATAGTGAGAAGATTGTGGGTTTCATCCCCGCTGTGGTTTTTCTCTCTGACCAAGGGTTTCCATGATTAAAATCTGAGATGTATTGTCATTTCATTCATTGCGCTTTTACTTTACACTTACAGTTATCTCCCCATTATCTCCCAACAATCTCAAATTGTCTTTCAAATTTATCAGAATTGAGTTTTTTTTTAATCTTTTGCTATCTTTGAAGGAAAAAATTAATATGCTGAGACGATTAACTATGAGAGTTTATGATTTATTGCAAATTTGATAATAGATATCCATAGAAATGATAAGTTATATGTAAGGCATATTTTCTCTAAGTTCTATGTTGTGCGGTTAGTGAGCTTTGCTATCAAATATTTTCTACTTTTATGTGACTTTGTAACCCAAATGAATTAGGCACCGGTCATATGTGACTCATGAAATATATGGTGAAACAATTCAAAATATAAAACTGTCATGTGCTTTGTTTGTCTGATAAATTATTTGAGTTTAGCTCAAGTATTCATATTTTCATCTGCTAAGCAAGTTTTAGAGAATTATTTGAACAAGTAGGTGAGTTAAAAGTGCACTTGCCTAAGTTTTATGGAGCTTGAAGTGTAGAAGATTCAGTGACCTTGTTGGTATTGGGATTCTCTTATCTTTAGTTTGTAGATAAAGTAATGATTGATTTCATTATGTTTGTTGACAGTCATGATGAATATTGATAATCTTGTAGAATCAAGGGTAGCAAGAAAAAACACCAACATGATCCACAACAAAAAAATGGCAAAACCTACAAAACGGAAACACCAAAAAAATAGACCACAACAAAAGCTACATACTATTTAAGGTTGTAGCAGCCTCTAGCTTCTCCTAGAAGAGTCTATTGTGCAGATTTATGAGGTCCACGAGCTCCTATTTTCCCTCAGCTTTCTTTTCCTACTTCCAGTTTTAGAACTCCGACCTTGCTGAGGATTCCTTCCTAGGCATGGCAATTGAGTACTTTGGACGTTACTTCTAAATGATGATTTTAAAAATTAATATATATATGCTAGATTTTGTTCTTGATGGGGAATTATAAATATTAGCATACTTTGAATTAATTTTTTTTATTGAATATTTTTCAATTTATTGAGTTCTATATGTCACACTGAAAGCATCTGTACTACTATGAGCTTTGAAATAATGATTGGTTTGTTAAAGGAAAAGAAGTTGATTGACCAATCGTTAAAGCTAATAGCTAGAATTTAGAAAGGCTTTGGAGAACACCCTTAATGAGAGCATATTAAAGTTAACATTAATTTTGGACCACAACATAGAATTATAAAATCCCTAAGTGTATTTGCTAATGCTACAAGTGAAAGTCTCCATGGAAAAAGAGAAAGTTGACAGAGAGTCCTAGTCCAAGTTTTCACACAAAGTGTCCATTTGGGGATGCCCATAGATCAGTAAACCTTTAAAGAAATGATACACATGATGACTTGTCTAAAAAAGAATGAGGGCTGAAACCAATCATATGTAACACTTAAAGTGGCCATTTTCACTGAAGTCTATATACATATTGATAGTGTTTTCTGTTTATAAGGCTCATCATTCATGTACTACACATCATTCCTTGCATATTGTGAAATTTTAGTCTGGTCTCCGTCTTTAATAGCTTGAGCTGCATTGTATAGTCTAAAACATGTCAATTCAAATCAGTAGACAATCTTTGTGATCTTGAGTGCCATGGTAAGGTACCATTTAGAGGGCGTTCCTGAATTGTTATAGTGGTGAGCCCATGATGAATCAATTCAATGTGGTTACATGATAATTAGCATTTTTATACTTTAGACTTGATGATACTGACCATTTCTGCACAAAATAAGTGTGAAATGGTTGTAAATGATGAATATCTTATTTGAGTGTTA
The DNA here is from genome assembly GCA_018584345.1 of Thuja plicata. Classification (NCBI taxonomy): domain Eukaryota; kingdom Viridiplantae; phylum Streptophyta; class Pinopsida; order Cupressales; family Cupressaceae; genus Thuja; species Thuja plicata. The sequence goes on from MU223664.1 coordinate 6,023,703, forward strand.
AGTTACATCAAAGTATTTTCTTTGAGTGATTTTCTACAATTTGGTATAATTTTGGTTAGTAAATTGGCATTTTTAAAAGAAAAACTAGCAGAATTTGTATATGCAATTTATGTGAAGTTATTCTGATGACATTTTAACTAAGCCTATAATATTTTTTTCTTTTTGGACAAAGGTAAACCCAAATTCTCTAGATGTCCATTGCTTAAAATATTATGTTATGTAATTATATTTGTATTGCCTTGAATGTTATTATTTATGTTTGTTGTGTGATAAATCAACTAGATAAGATAAATCATCTACCAAAAAAAAAATCACTAGTTAAGATAGATCATCTAGCAGGTTCTTCTCCTTTGGATTGCATTATTCAATATAGGAAATAACATGATTCCCTTCCGTTTCAATAATGTTTATAGTGAACAATATGTTCAATGAATATTCACTTTCAATCAACCAAGGTATCTTGTTTATCAAATTCATGATAAGCCATTTTCAAGATGCAAGACAATATGTCTTAATTATGTAAACATGCTGCTTAATCTTACTTTCTGTTTACACGTTCAATCCAACTCATGTTGATTCCCATGGGGTTACCTAATTCAATATAGTTAATAATGTTTAGAATCTTTCACTTCAACCTATAAAACATCTAATTCTACAATCTAAACTAAGAATCTCTCTCATTTGTATGACCACTTTAGCAAACAAGCCTTGAAACACAATTGTTTACCCATTGATAATTTCTATTACATAGTTTCTAGTCACACCATCTCTTTTTAAACCCAAATTTTGATGAGCCTGTTTGTAACAATATAGGACCAAAAAGCTATTCTGTGGATTCCATTTGTAAGTAACCAACATGAATGCTCAATTAAATACTTCGAGTCTAAAATTAAATTATGGCTACGCTTTCATGTTGGCCAACGTTGCATAAATTTCATGCTCATGTTGTTACTTCCATAGTTCAGGTATATTCTCTCTAGTTGTTGGGTGCAAAATTGGAAGTTGTTCAAGCCTTAGAGAAAGTTGTAACTTGTTTGTGTCTTTTTTTTCAAGGTGTTTTGAGCTCTTTGTTTTTAGACTATTTTTTATGTTGTTGGTTAGTGAACTTTGGTTGATGTGTTGATGTATTAGCTTTTAGGATTCTTGTTTAATTAAAGTTTTTGATTATGGATAAAATAGTTTTTGAAGGGAACCGTAACCCTTTACACCAACAATTAGATAGGAAAAAGAAGCTCATCCCAAAAAGAGACAGCTAGGGGAAAAGGAGATAGGCATTTCAGGATCCACCTAGCACAGACTACCAACAAAGAAAGCCAGCAACCCCAGACCAAAAAACATCAGCAACATAAAGAAGAAAAAACACTAAAGCATCTATTGCTCAAAGCCAAGAGAAGAAGGCTGTGGTCTAACAACAATCATCCTTTAGACCCCTTCTTATGGGATCAGAGTGTCATATCAAATGAAGGCAAGGATCTCTTGAAAGATTTACCTTTAATCGTAATCCAACCTTCTTCCACTTTGGTAGCCACATCCTGCCAACAAAGGGAATCCAGAACTGATTTCCCAACATCCATAGAATTTCCAGCACCTAGCATAGGCTTGAATTGTAGAGGTTTAGATCCCAGATCCCTCCCAGAAGAAGAGGGAGAAGCAAGAGGACCTGGAGAGCCAACACCAACTAGTAAACCAGTAGGAAAACTAGAACCATCCAGCAAGGAAGAGATAGTTCCAGCGGAACCTGTAGAGCCAACACCAGCTCGCAAATCAGAGCCTGCACGATCAGAAACCTGCACATTGTCAGAGGCAGCAGGAGGAGTCTCAGAATATTGGTTGACACCAGTAGCTTCCGCACAGGGAAAATCCTTTCCCACATCTGGCAAAGGGGAAACAATAGTAGAATCTGGAGCAACAACCTGAGAAAAAATCCCTTGAGAGGTACTCTTCTCAACCATGTAGTGTTGAGAAGAGGCACCTTCCCACCATGAAGTAGGGTGCCTGGTTTTACCCAAACCACATTTGGCAGCAATATAACCAGTTTGGAAACATCTCCTGCATCTAAAGGGGATTCCTTCATAATCCAAAGACTGAGTCTAGCTTCCCTTAGGAGAAACAAGCTTTGTCTCCACAGGTAAGCCCTTAGAAGCATCAATATCCACCAAAATACAGGCATAGATAGAGTGGAGAATATTAGTAGATTCCACATCCACCATCAGGAAGTCTCCCAAAGCCTCACCCACCTCCTCCAAAAGAGAATCCACCCAAAGATGAAGAGGGAGGTTTGGAATCCTAACCCAGATAGGCATCTTGTTAAAAGTATCAGAAGAAGGATTGAAATTCTCATGCCAGTGTTTAGCCATAAGCATATAGCGATCATCTCAGCTAAAAAAATGGCTTCAAAGAATGTGATTCCTATCCTCCAAACCGTCGAATTTGGCAATCAAAAGGCCCTTAGCCAGAGGGAAGATTTGAACCTCACTAGTAATAATGAGTTCCCAGCATTTTGAAATCCATGCATGAAGCTCAAGGAGGCTTGGCCAAAAGCCCCTAAATCTACAAATAATCGCCTGGTTGGAAAGGATAGAAGAAGAGTTTTCTATTTCCACAACCGTTTCCACCCCCAAGGAGAGAGTGATGGGATCAGCCACAGGGAAAGGAGAAAACCCCAAAGAAGGCTTTAGAGTAGCCCCTGTAGAAAGTTCCTTAGAAACCCCAACAACAACAGCCAAAGAGGAAGGCCCATCAACAGGAACCCTAGCTATAGAAACAAGTGCCTCAGTCACAGAAACCCTAATAGCAGTAGCCGCAGGAGAGATAACACCTCCCACACATGCCTCGCCAGGCTTAGCAGTTGAAGGAGGAGGCGACATAGTAGGTGCAGGGGGATCAGATGCAGGAGTAGTTGCCATAGGAGGGGCAGTCGCGGAAGGCCTCTCAACAGTCGTAGGAGGCATCGTGAATCTTGACTGTCGTAGAAGGCCTACTTCTTTATGTTGTGTTGATGGATTTTGTTTAATTAAAGTTGTCCTTAGCTATAAATTTATTAGGAGGATTTCTTTATCTTTTTTTCCTCCATTATTTCCCCATTCACTGTTATGATAAGTCCATTGGGGTTAGTTATTAACTACCTAATTATTGTTTGCTAGAGTTTCTATTGACATTATTATTCTTGTTTAATGGGTGATCCCACAATAGTGTGTCCCACTTTTTGGCCAACTTTGACACAGAGATCAACATTTTGAGAAAAAACTTCATTTTCAAACACCTATTGATGCAAAACTATAAGGAATTTGAAGATGCTGTAAACTAGGGTCTTTTAGCATTTTCTTTCTAGTTTCTAAATATATTTAAAAAAAAAAAATTAAAATTCATTAAAATTCATTTTTCCTTCTCCTTCAAAAAGTGGTTTGTGTGAAAAAGCTGTGATTTGAAGAAGTGACTTTCACTTTGATCAGCATAAATTTTTTTAAAAATATGATAACGATGTAATTCTTTTGAAATTATATTTGTAACTTCAATATCTAGAGTATGTAATTGGTTTTATTCATTTTGGGTCAATATTTCATAGTTTATTAAGTTCTAAAGTGACAGTAACTGTAATTTAGACATAAGGTCACTTTGATCACTGCAACTTGAAATGTATATATCAAAATTCAATTTTTTTTTATATAGAAAGGTAACACAATTACGCTTTTCCTACATATTTTTCATAATTTTTTTTTGGTAATTTACTATTTTTCCCAAAGCCTTGAAGAGATAGGTTGTTGAATCGCCAAACAACCTATGTTTAGTTAAAGTAATATTTGAAAGTGATAACGAACTCAATATGCATTAAAATTATATTCATTAGAAATATTGTTCCGAATCACATCATTTGGAATCATGTATTTGAGGAAAACATTTGATTTGGTCATTTTTTGAGGCCTTGAAAGACCAAATTTTAGGACTTTTTTTTTTTCTTTCAAGAAATTTTCATTTTAGGGTACTTCGCGTGAAGACCCCCTTCGGGTGAAGGGGTCTAGGGGCGAAGACCTCTGTGTGAAAAATCCGATGAAAATCATCTTGCCAGATTTTTATCTTGGCCACTTTGCGCGAACTCTGTCGGCCATGTTAAAAATTTTTTTTCGAAAAATTTAGAAAGGTAAAAGTAAGGTTTTTTATTTTTTTGTTTTTTACCGAATTGCAACAAGTAAATTCAATTTTTCTATTATTGTGAACAGTTTTTACAAATGCGTTTTTGAAATAAGAATTGTTATTTCTATTTTTTTCGAAGGCATAATTTTGAAGAGGAGAAATATTATATCAAAGTATTTTTTTGAAGACATTTTTGAAGAAAAGAAATGGGGAACAAGAAGGGAAGACAACATAAATCTGCTAGAA
>MU223664.1:6034986-6061923 GCA_018584345.1 Thuja plicata
TATTTAAAACAAATAATTAACTAAAATAAATATAAAACATACAATTTACAATAAAAAATGAGAAAAATGTGTGTACCTGGTACTAGTAACAATCACAAGAGATCGAAGAAGCTCGGGAGTTGCTGACATCGTACTGGTCGTCACTGGTTCGCTCTAAGCCCCGGGTCCACAAAATATAGAAAAGTGAATAGTAAAAATGAAATGGGTAGTCGGAAATTCATACAAATTCTGGCAAAAAATGGCTTCACGCGAAGTATGGCTTCGCGCGAAGTACCCTGTGTGGGGTACTTCGAGCGAAGTCATGACTTTGCGTGAAGTCACCCACGCAAGGTACTTTGTGCAAATCTTATCAATCACTTTGCGTGAAGTCAATACTTCACGCGAAGCCATCAATTTTTTTTTTTTTGGAGTAAGTCTGAAATCCTTCGTCCCAAAAAGTGGGACACACTATTGTGAGATCACCCTAATTGATTTTTTAGGGCTCTTTAAGGGATAAAAAATGTATTGAAGGGGTATTTTCCCCAGTTTTTAAGTCCCTTCCTTCTACAATTAACCTAATCAGACAACACTTCCTCAGATTTTAGATAATGGACTTTGGAGTCATCTTTAAAATGAGGTTAGCATTAGCTTGATGATTATGGTTTTTCCATCCTCATGACACAATAAAATAATTAAGTTTTTTTTTTAGATTTCTCTCCTCTAACATTTATGTTGAGGGTGTTGATAATTCTATAGTCTATTAGCTAGCTTGTGTCTCACAATAAGCTATCTAGTTTGCATTTTGAGTGATCTTGCATTTTTTCATGTCCATGATAACGCCCACCTTGTTCACTCATACCATATTCCCCATTACACCTTAGTTTTTTTGTATAAGCTCTTCACCTTGTCCCCCTTAATTCTTGAGATTGAAGAATTCCCACTATTGACCTCTAATCTTGGCTAAACCTTGTTCCAAAATAACTTTTTATTCACAAATATTTGTTCCTTGTTAAATATGTGATACATGATTTTATGCTGATTTTTTTTTTTTTTTTTCTCACTTACCTTAAGGTGATGTTACTATGTTTGTCGTTATGAGAACATTGGCCTTGGCCATTGGTCCCTTTAATACATTAAGACCTTTAGAGTTCTTGTCATCTCAACTAATGAGGAGAAATGGATATCACATTGAATCCAACTTAATATAATGTATATATCATACAACTTTAGGCAACACTTTTAACTTGTCAAAAAATGCACATCATTTCCCCCTTGTCTTCTCCTAAAGCTCAAGTTATTATAATCTTAATATACTTCACCTAGGGTTGTTACCAATAACCCTAATGCAATTTGATGATAACCTATGTCTTGGTCATTCATATTATATCCTCCAATAGAAAAACCTTTTGTTCTTTATCTTGTAGATGTTTAAATTTTCCTTTGTAATTTTTATTCTAGTGGATTTATTATCATTGAATTTTGACTTTAGCTAAATCTTGTTCCACTTATCATTGACCCTAATATTGGCTAAATATTGTTATCCTAATGGTGAATGAATGCACATATCATAGAAGGGATAATATGTTCAAATTTCGAAGGGATATGATTTATGGCTTCTTAAATACATAGGAAATGAAAAACCAAGTACTTTGTGAGACTTTTGGACAAGGTGGGTCTCATAAACCAAATTGTTGCCATGCTTGGTAAAGGACCTACAAATACACATTTACCTTTATTTTAGAGTTGTCATTTAGTCATGGGTACTAACATCATGATTGATATCAAATCCAAAGTAGGTTATTGTATTTTTTCTACTATTGCATTTGACTGTTGTTACTTTGGCCTTACATACTAACCTTGGTTCATGAGAACATTGACTTTGGCCACTAGTATCTTTGGCACAATTACCCAACTTCTAGTCTTAATCATCTTAATTAATAATTTAGACACACATTCCAACCATACAAAGAATTCCAATGATTTATTTACTTTTTCATTTTTTACTCGTAAGTTTGAGGGTATTGTAATGTTAAAATGCTTCATCAAGGTTGTTACCACCAACACACATGGTTTGAAGTTTTAATCAATAAGAAAGTTTCTCTTATAGCCAAATTAATCCTTAACCCATGTGTATGTAGTTTTAATTTTGTTGTCTACTTACTCCAAAAATAGAGTGAGAAGCTTATGACCCTTTAGATTTTATAATCCATTTTCATCAATAAATAGAAAGATACCTAACCTTGCTAACAAAGTTTGGTCAAATTATTAATAATGTAGATATTATAGAGCATGTATCATTTTTCTTTTGGTCAACTTAATTTAATCTAATAATCAAATCATTCTTTTTACATGTCAAAATAAAGTGAAGGGAAAATATGATGTTTAAACTAATCTAGGTATCTTTTTTAATCCAATATATAATAAACTATGCTTGAAATGAAATCTACAACTTTGGACTTTGTAAAACAATATATCCCTATATTGGATTTTGTAAGGTGATATAAATGTTGATGTTTAAGTAAATAGTTCATGTGTTTTTTAGATATTTTTTCTCATGATGCTAGACCTTCTGAGGCTATTATTCTGAGTAATGTGGACTTACTGCGCTCTTGGGTATTTGGATTTGAGATTGATTCTTTTATTATGTTCTTTGACTGTTTTCATGTATGATTTTATATTGGCATTGTGAGATGCACCTGATTGCAGTGCATTCTTATGTTGGTTACTGATATCACTGCTATTGTTTTGATGGTATCTTTTTTATTTCATATCTAAGGATATTTTGATTATGTATATCATACTATGATTTCATGAGATTCATTGATGTTTGTGCTAGTGGTTATTGAGATGTGTGGTGGATTCACTGATGTATATGCCAGTGGTCATAGTGGTATTGTGCGTTATCATGTTCGGTTATTATCTATTTAAGTTTTAATTATTTTTGATTGAGGTAAAAATAGGTTTTGAAGGGGCCCCGAAACCCTGAACAAAGTGGTCACAAAGATATTCAAAGTATCCCTGAAAGACAGAATGGACCAAGACCTAGATGAGGGTTTTACAATAGGCACCCACAACCTGGATGAATCAATGCATGAAAAAACCATCATACAAACCCAAGCTAAAGAAAAATCCAAAATAGGATTTTCAAATAGCACTCTTCTAAAGATTTAAATTTAAAATCCCAAGAAGCCCAAACAAGATCCAAGATTTACCCTTACCTCCCTTCTTCTGGGAACGTAGAGTCATGTCTAATTGAAGAGAGGAATTTTTATGATGTTTACCCATAATTGGGTTCCACCCCTCCTCTACCAAACAAGCCTTCTCTTGGCAATCTTGAGAGGAAGGTCTGAAGAGAGAGGAAGAAGAAGAATTTAGGACAGAGCCAACAAAGGGACCTGCCTCCAAACGCAAGGGAGAAACACCAAATCTAGTTTTCTCCGCAACAATAGAGAGACCAGCTAAAACTAGACTAGCTGGAAGGATACCAGCAGACCCAACAGGAATAGAACCAACAGAATTACTTGCGGACTTTCCAGCACCAAAGCTACCAGTGGAAATGGTAGAAGACCCAGCAATACCAGAACTAATAGGAGCATAAAAAATAGAGGAATCACTGGGAGTAATGAGACCAGTAGGACAAGTACTAGTAGAAGCTCCAGCGGACTATACAGTGGATCTAGCAACACCCGTTCCAACAAGAATAGTACCGTTAGAAACATCTAAAATAGTGCTAGAAACGCCATTAGTCTGAAAAACCTCAGAACTACTAGCGGCAGTGTTAGTAGACCCCAAAGGGACAATTTCTATAGGAGGAACCTCCTCAGGCCCAACATTCTCAGCAAGATCTATATTTTTCCTTACTGTATAGTGATCAGAAGAAACACCCTTCCACCAAGTAGAAGACCTTTTGGTCTTCGTCTTCTGTAATCCACATTGGGCCGCCAAGTTACTTGTTTTAAAACATTTCCTACATTTGAAAGGAAGCCCTTCATGGTCCAAAGTTTGAATCCAAGAAGTGTTTGAGTATGCAAGCTTAATATTTTCTGGTAACCCCTTAGAGATATCCATCTCTACCAATAAAAAAGCATAAGTCAAGTGCATAATATCAGATGACTCTTCATCCACCATCATAAAATCTCCAATAGCCTCGCCCATCGCTTCAAATAGGGAATCAACCCAAAAATGAAGGGGAAGATAGGGGAGTCTTACCCAAATCAGAATCTTGTTAAAGATTTCAGAAGAGGGGGAGAAATCAAGAAACTAGTGTTTCATGACCAACAAATAACGATTATCCCAAGAGAAATAATTATTGCACATAATCAACTTTTAATCTTTAGCATTATCAAAATTTGCAGTAAAAAACCCTTTTCCATAGGGAAAACATGAATAGTACCAGAAATAATAGGTTCCCAATGAGCAGAGATCCATCGGTGCAAGTCAGAAAGACTCGGCCACAAACCCAAGAAGCGACAAATCACACCACGAGAAGAAAATTCAGATGATGCAAAATCAATATCATCCACCACTTCCTCATCCAAGTTGATCTTGATAGGGTTTGAGATAGGGATAGGTTTCTTATCCGCACCACCACCAATCCTGGACCCCATCAGATCAATTTTTTAAGGCCCCAGTAGAAACCATACCAACATAGGATAATGTCCCCTTAGGCACATAAGCACCACCAAGAGGAACATAACCAAATGTAGAAGCCCCATTAGACTGAGAGACACTTGCATACTAAAATCCACCAGCTTGTGAAGCCTTCAGCACCCCATCAGTAGCTATCAACGACACACTAGAAGACACTCCGGCTGCTAGCAAAATCCTTCCAACTAACTACAAAATTGATGGCAAAGATCCAGCTACCTGCGAAATCTCCAGCGCCCCCTCAGCAGCTACTAAGTACACACTTATGGAAACACTAGCGGCCGACAAGAACCTTCCAGCCAACTACAAAACACCATCTAAAGAAACCTAGCCGAAGACACTCCAGCAGACACTCCAACAATTGACAAAAAAACTGCTGGCAAAATACAAGCTGCCTGCGAAGCCTCCAATTCGAGTTTTAATTGTTATATGTCACAAATGTCATGAAATATTATTTAAATGGATTGGCTTAATTATGATGCATATTAAGGATTGACTATGAAAGGACACATCTCCTAAGATTCTAATACATACAAATGATTATGCCACTAGAGCGTCCACTTTCCATTAGGCACACTTTGATTATTATATGCATGTGCTTTAGTGTAATGGTTGCCCTTGTTTTGATTGTTTTCGGTTTGCTTGTTTTGGCAAATATGAAAATGATAGTTGCACCCAACCGATATATTGAACATATAACAACAATAATAATAGTAGCAAATATAAATGGAACTAAATGATATTTTACAACCTACTATAAACAACACTATGAACATTCAACTCATATTCAAAGTCTGATATACTTTGTTATTAGTCATCAATTAATACTGTGAAATAAAATACAATGATCAACTTAAGAGATTATGACTGTCATGCCACTATTTTGTAGTCCAAACTTAGTTAAGATCTAATATAACCCTTTCCCAAGTGTGTACAACACACAATTCATTGCAAACATCATACACCCCCCTTTTCCACCACTTTTAGGCTTGTTTGGCACCTTGTTGTTATTTAAACCTGTACGACACTACTGAATCTTATGTTTAATATGTATGACACCTCAACTTAAAATGTGTAATACCCTCCCACATGACTTCATTCTGCATATGTGACAAGATCTTATTATGACACTATTATCATTTGAAGGACTATATTTATGTTTTTCTTTGATAGCTCTAGATGATGATTATGTTGTTTATATGCTTATGGCTCATATTGATATATGGATATTGTCATAAATGCTTTTTAACACGATTATGATTATGATTATGAAACTAGAATATCTCTTGATTACTAATTTTGATTACGAGACTAACCTTGATTACATATTCATGGATTATGCTATTGATTGAGTACTAACCCTTATTCTACAATCTTATTCACGATGTTACTATATGTATTATATTATATATATGCTTGTGTATTTGTTCATATTTATGATTTTTTAGTATGACTAAGGATGAAGTCGTAGTTACTCACCTAGTGAGGTCCACACGATGTTTCAATCCATGTAATTGTTTGTAATATCTTCCTTGTATGTATATTCATTCAGTGATGCAGGCTTACAGGTATCGGGCATTGAGTTCACCTGGCTTCACAGGTTTGAGCGTGCCCTCAAAATCCTTGATGGTTGTTGTATACTGGAGATATTGCGAAGGACCTCGCATAAGTCTCCTTTTATATTATCTGCTTTGGGAGCGTTGGGGTTCCTGCATAGTTGGCCAGTTGTCAAGGTGGAAAACCCTAGTTCACCTCACCCGATTGGGCATGGTTGTGATCCTTTGTTATTGATTAGTCATTTTATGAATGTTCATGTTTGACCCTTTTGTTTGATGATTCTCAGGAAGTTCATGCTTGGTTATGAGTTGCTAGAGTTTTCCCTTAGTTGTTTCCTTGCATGGGCCTTGGCGTCCATCTCCTAACTCGGGGAAGTGGGCCTACGAGTTCCATGTGGTTGGGTAGTTAATCTTTGATTTATCAAGGTAGTATTCGTGGTTTCCTGGATGGACTTGTATTGATCCCTTCTAGATTTGTAGTTTGAGGAATTAATATTGTACCTTGCACCATGTGGAGATGAAATGATGTATATTTATTCATGTAAATGTAAGCTCCTGAAGGGAGTTTGATGTATATAACATATTGATGTAATTTATGGATTATGATGTAATGTCAATTCAAAACAATGTATAAGGGAGGTGTAGTTATAGGTGAAAGAAAAGGGAAAAGACTATGTTGTAATTTAAATTTGTTTTGAGTATTTATGAAAGAAATGGATTTTTCTTGTTATATGTAAAAGTTAAGTTATTTCCTTATGTTTTACTAGTATATGGAAAAGAAATGGATCTAGGAAGTAAATGTGTTTAGATGTTTTATAAAATGAATGATTAGAAAGGAAATAATTGTAGATCACTTCCTCTAATGATTAAATGTAATTTCTATAAATGATAGTTTAGTTGTTGATAATGTAATGAATATAATCAATGGATAGTTAGTCAATTAATGTTATGGAATTTAATATTTTGATTAGAAATGTTGGATATTGATCTAATATTTATAAGGGAAAATGATGAACTAGGAACATTTACTTTTGTATGGTTAGAGATTTTGGATATTGATCTAATGTTTATAAGGGAAAATAATGAACTAGGAACATTTACTATGGTATGGCCAACAAGTGTAAAAGATTACTAACAATTTACATACTGAATTCTGCCTTTAAATCAGATTTCCAAATCGAATCCTTTTTTCCTAGCAACTTCAATCTCAACAACTAAAAGAAATATCAATATGATTTTACCTTGCAATACAAGCACAAATCCTCCTAACCGTGTCTTTGAACAACAAAGAGAATGATAGCAAAGAGGGTTTTCGTCCTCCAAGCCAAGAATATAAATCCTCTAGAAAATTTCATATATTTCCAAGCATAAACCAAGCATGTTGAGATTGAGCCTCTCAATGTTCTTTTATAAAACATCCTTGTGACACTTTGTTTTCCTTCTTCCCGTCTTTTGGTATTGCCCCTTTAAATTAAAATAACTTTATTAATTATTCAGTAAGCTCTATTAAAGTCATTTTAGTACTTTATTAAATAATTAAATTAGGTCATCATTAAATTTGATATAATTTGACAACTTAAAATTTAATTATTTAATTGACTTCTAATATCCCAAAAGGGGACATTACAGTCCTCCCTTCCAAGAGATTGCTTTCCCTCAGGAAATCTAAACCTGCATTTTGAAACCAAATACCTAGATCTTATATCAACCTAAAGAGTGTTTCTCCACCAATCTGTTCTGCTACTCTGATATAAACAACATGCCCGAATTAGTGAAGCCACTCATCAAAATCTTGCTGAAGTAATGCACCAAACATGCCAATGCCAAGATCCCAAATTACCATGTTGTCACAACGGTCATTTGGTATAGAAATGATGGGTCAACCTTTTACTTGGTCCAATCACACGAAGGAGGATTACCTCATCCAAGTTAAATAGGTTAGATATCTAGTTTCTACTAACTTGGGCATTGGGTAAAATGCCACTTTTTGGGCCCTCCCCAGGACGGTGTTAGATCAAAATCCTGTTCTCGTTGAATGGATTGATAGAATAGTAAGGTGAGACATTTCGTTATGTTGTGAGGCTATGTGAACCACACATCCGAATTTTAGAGATTGTATTCAAAACTGGTGGAACTATCCTATTCAAGGCACCTCTATGCACGGAGTTGCTAAAAACATAGAAATAATTAGAAAAAAAATGTGAAAGTTTGGAAGAAGTTTATCTTTGGTGATATATTCTCAAAAAATAAGAAAATCAATTCTAAATTGACATTTATTAAAGAGAAAATTACTAATGGAGATTACTGTGCATCCAAAAATATGAAGAGGAAGCTTTAAGGAGAAAATGGAAGGAAATTTTGAAGTGGGAGGGAATTTATTGGAAGCAAAAGTATAGGATGTAGTAGTTGAAAGAGGGTGATAGGAATTTAGATTTATTTCATATTTTTTTCTAGAAAACACAAGAGAAGGAATACAATTCAAAGCCTTAAGGATGAGTTGAATTGTGAGATCTATGATGACACCCACTTGGGATTGATGGCTTTAAACTACTTTTTAATGCTTATAGGGAAGATAGCAAAGTCATGAACAAGCTATTGGAGTACCAATTATTATACCATTTTCCTAATGCGCTTGATGTTACTAATTGCACCTTCATAAATTGTAAGAACATTATTGGCATGTATAATCTTATGATCATTTGGCACACACCTTAGTTTATATTCATTTTAACATGCATATGACACTTAATGAACACCTAAATTCAAAAATGAGTCTTGGGTTATTTCATTTTCATTTAAACTCAATGTGAGCCCTTATTTCTAAGTATGTTCCTTTATTATTTATCCTCTCTAATCCTTTATTAGCCTACATAGGCCCTATTTTACAAATTTGTGGTCTTTGTGCCTCTTCCTGACCTTAAAATTAGTTGTGCTTCATAATATGACTCCCCTTGTTATTTGAGGCCATTGGCTCTATTCTGAGCCCTGATTGGTAGGTATAGAATGGCTTGGGCAATCTATACCCAGAAACAAAACACCTTGGACAATCTGTACCTTGAGATTTGGGCGCAAATTCAAATGGGTGGCTCATACAATGTTTTAGTGGGAATTTAGATCTCGTGTATGTCTCCTCTGATTTTTTTATCCCAAGATGTTGTGAGAGGTATATAAGCACTCTATCTCTCCCCATTTGAGATATCATGATAATATTTCAAGATCTATCCAATAATTTCACATTCTTGCATTATCGAGCCAAGATCTCAAGCATTCATAGTGTCTTCAAAGAAATCTTATACATGGTTCAAGCTTCTTTCCCTCATTGAAGACCAAGTAAAGGAGTCCACCATCAAGGAAGAAAATCTACACACATTCAAGCATCTACATTCATTCATGCATTCAAGTCCTCAACCCACCAAACATTGTGGAAAACTACAACATCCATTACACAAAGTTTTGTCTTTAATGATTTCCTTTTGGGTTTTTGTGTTAATTCAAAGTTATTGCATCAACATATTTGATACATTCAAAGAAGCATTTACATTTCCAAGATATGATATACTTAATTTTTAAGATCTAGCCTCTGCTATATGATAGCACACTTTCATTTAATTTATTTGATTTCAAGGTTGATTCCAAACATGTGTTTTTACCGAGACAATCCCATCTATACAACCTTCTTCCCCATTTTTATGTGTGCAGGAATAAGTGGTGAATCTATCAAGACTTAATTTGGAAAGTACGAGATCCAACTAATTATCTATGAAAGTTTCAGAAAAAAATACAAGGTATATAGTGATTCTGGTGATCTATTCCTTGGTACAAAATGCCTAGGGTGATCTTTACCCTAAAAATCAACTTCAAATTGAAACCACAAGTCTGAACTATTATTTGGTTATTGTTTCATGTTACTGCAGGTTCCTATTTGTTTCCTATCACTCTGTCTTTTATGTAACTTGTCCTATTTTCTTATTTTGCCTTCTATCTTGCATCATCCTATAATATCCCCTCAAATCCAACTCGTCCTAATCATTATCATGAATGATCATTCCACTCACTTAGCGCTTAAGTCCTACTTGAGCCTATTATGTCATCTTCTTTTTGATTGTGCAATAAGGAAATGGGATCAATCCCCCTTGCATCCAGTTTCTTATTGCACATTTTGGTGAACCCGACGCACAATATTTCCACTTTTGATTTGGTTTCTAGACCTCATTTCCCATACATTTCATCCTTAGAATGAATTTGGGTAACTTTCATTTTTTGTCATGGGTTTTTTTAAAGTAGATTGGTGTGTGATATCTCATGTCATTACATTTCTTCTTAGTTCTCTTTGCCAATCACATGGAGTGAATAATAATTTCTTGCATTTAATGATATTCTTTCATGGTGTTCTTGCATATGACACTATGATAATTTCAAATATATTTTTCCTTACAAAGCATGCTTCAAGGCCTTTATCAATATCTCATATAGTTTTCTCATAAAAAATTAAAAAAATGCATGGAATATATTAATTACAGAAGGGTATTTGTTGATGAATGTAAAGATGAAATTGGCATAAATCACCTTGATTATTCTCCTACAGTTTATATTAATCATGAGGATAAAGATCATGCTCCTTAAAATCCTATATTGGTGAGACCTAGATCTCCTTCTCTTAAACCCACCTTAATGGATGAGCTTAAGGAAGATAGTTTATGCACTTCTTTAGAGGATCTTAAACATTCCTCTTTTTATCAAAGTATTTTTCATAATCCTAATGTTAAGAATTTTCTTGATGATTTCTCTCCAAAAATAACATTAAGTAGACATGAAGATGTTGATAAACCTTCTTCTTCCTCCCAACCTAAAGGTAATGTGAATTGTGATAGGAATCCTAATCTCTCTAAAGATAACATTTCCCTTCCTATTCCTCTTTACACTACACATTTTTATAAAGCCCAAGATGAATGTCCTTCTCCCTCTACATCTAAAGATAATTACAATGTGGGTTATGACATTACTTCACAACAAGGTAATAGTGGACAAGGTCTTGGTATTAATGAACAAGGAACTAAAATTCCTATAGATCCTCCTACACAAGTTACTAGATGTGGTCTACAATGTATACCTCAAGTTACCACTTTACCTTCTTCCAATCCTTAATTCATCACATTACAAACCTCCTCTAAACATACTTTTACCAACATCATCTGTTATTATACCTCATTTTGATGAGCGTTTGGCTTTGGCTGAGAGAATCTTTTGGAGACTTAAATATGAAATTAAAATTCATTTTCCTTTTATACATTTTTCCAAGAAACAAAGATTTCATAATGGTGAATTTCCATGTCTTTTTCATCATAGAAATAAACATTCTCTTTCTGATTGTATTGAATTTAGACAATTTCTTCAAGATTTAGTAAATAGACATGTTATTTTCTTAACAGTAGATATTTTTCATTTACTAGATATAAAAAACATACCTTAGCATTCTTCCTTCCTATCATGTTGTTCTCCATCATGTAATGTTAGTAGTTTACTTCATTAGGAGCTCTTGTTTTTGCATGATGTTCATTGTGAGAAACATAATAGGTTCTTTCCCTTGTCCTTCCACTTGGGGGGAAAGGTCTCTCTATCTTATTCATTCCTCTTTCTAAAGGATCCATTATCTCTTTGGTGGTTTAATCTTTTATAATACGATGTCTTTCCATGCATGGACTTGTTTGTTATGGATCTTTCTCTTTACGAGATTGATATTCTTGTTTACAACCCCTTCCTTTCTTGAAAGTATATATCTTTTGTAATTTATTTTTCCACTAAGTTTTCATAATGTGATAATCTCTCTTTCTCTTCTCCTTTCATAAAACCCATTTTTTTCTTTGTGGACTTGCATCTTTATAGTGGTACATTCTTTCTAGCATGAAATCCTTTGTTTCATCTAGGGATTTTTTCAGCTTTGTTAACAATATTTTTCATGCTTCACAGAGCATGTCTATTATGAATGATATTTCCCTCATGGGTATATGATGTTCCTATTTCTTTTCAAAATATCCATTATCTCTTTTCTATTTGTATAAATTCTAATGTGATGTCCTTCCTTGCATGGATTTGATTTGTTCTAAGATCTTGATATCTTTGTTTACAACCTCTTCCTTACTTGGGAAGTCTCTATCTATTACAATTGATCATTAGCTTAGTATGCATAATGCGTTGTCTTTTATCTTGCCTTTATGATTGGGAGGAAAGATTCTTTTTTTTCTTATCTTTCTCTAAGGATCTACTCTGCTTGGTGGAGTGGTATTTGTTTATCATGTGATATTATTTTCTTATATGGAATTGATTATTTTGATTCGTGATTCTCTCTTATGTAAGATGTGTGTATCCTTGATCACAACCTCTTCCTTATTTGTAAAACTATGTTCATCCTAAACAAATACCCTTATTTGTGGGCTTAAAGTGTGTCATCCTTCATCAAGAATCCCTTTTTCACCTAGCAATAGGGGGTTAAAAGGGAGAATTATTTTTCTCCTTTCCCTCTTTGTCTTGAAGATGTTATCTCTATTCAAGAACTCTTGAAGGTAGATGCCTTGTAAAAAAGATCTCTTCCTTTCAAGGGTATCTTCCCACTTGAATATATCCTTTCACAATTATCTATTCCATGTCTAAAAAGGGTTTCTCATCTTTGCTAAGGTTATATCATACATTTTTTTTAAGGATATCTCCTTGTTGTTGGAAGTAGGTATCCTTGTTCTCTTTTGATTATGATGCCACCATAGTTCTATGACACCATAATAAGGAGGGGAGCATACATACAACTTCCTTGTACATTATGTGCTTTTATTGGTCCTTAGACTGATCACCCTTATTGGTCCTTAGAGTGACCACCCTTATTGGTCCTTAGATTGATCACCTTTATTGGTCATTAGACTGAACGCTTTTATTGGTCCTTAGACTGATCTCTTTTATTGGTCCTTAGAATGATTTATTTTGTTGGTCCTTAAACTAATCATTTTAATTAATCCTTAGACTGATATATGATGAACTACAACTAATTGTATGTTTGAATTCATTTGTTGATAGTCAATTGAGTTATAGATGTGATTATAAACATTATTGGTTAATGTATTATCATTGATGTCAACTTATATGAGTATCATTATGGTGAATTTTTTTTGTTATGGATTGAAGATTTGGAACAAACAATGTTTATGTGGTCAAGAAATGAAGAGTTCTGTATACACTGAGAAAAACAAAGTGTATACCGAGCACTGTGATAACCGAGCTAGGGGATCATCGACACAACACGATATTGACCAAGAAATTTAATCAAACCTAGGCCGACTAGAATGCTGAGCTGGAAATTGATGATTTTAAGGTAAAAGCTAAAGTTTGTTATGTTGATCAAATGGTTATGAAAATTCAAGTAAGATTGGATGACAAAGATTGAAACATGTTTTTAACACAACTGTCGAGGATGGTTTAAGCAGAAAAATCAATGATGGAGATTAAGCAGAAAAATCTGAAGGATGGAAATTAAATGATCTATGATGTCTATATAAGAGAAAAGAGATTCATTTTGAATCACACCTGATGCACACATGTGAAGTTTATGCATGACTGATCAAATTGGTTAAAGACAGAACCAAGCATTTTTCTGCAGACATCACCGAGCAAACAGAGGAAAGAGCATTATTGAGTAGAACAAAGTATGAAGTATGAGATGAACTGAAGTGAACAAATTGATCAGAGGTAGTATGTACTTAGCATAGATCTAAAAATCTACAAAACAAAGTTGTATTTGAATCAGATCATTATTGTATCAATTTAACCATTGTTATAGATAAATCTCTTAACTGAGCAGGATGTGAAAGTCTTTATTATGACATTCTAATGAATGTTGAGTGTTTTCTTGTTGATCCCATAGTGAATGCATGGCCAAGAGAGAACTATTTTTTTTAGTTACTCTAACTAGGTCACATTTAACACTGTGCATTGTAACCTTTAACATGGTTGGCTCTTCACCGAGCTTACTTCAGAAGAATGAAATATTTTGGGTTAGCGGTCCCATGTGGTTTTTCCCTTAGCGATATTTCCACGTTAAAAATCTACGTGTCCATGTGCATGAATATTGTGGATTCTTATTTTTCTTTACACTTTACTTTATTGACATTGATCGGTAACCACAGTATTAATTTACTGATACTCGGTAAACACTATTGACTAAAGTTTGAGATTATAGAATACATTTCACCGAGTTGAATTATATGTTTGAAATTATTTTTATACACATCTGGAGGAATTTGGGACTGTAGGATAATTGGGAGCTAACTGATTCACCCCCCTCTCAGTTATTCTAACAATTGGTATAAGAGCATACATTGCTTAGAAGAAAGTTTTGAAGGACTTAAGCTAAAGATCACAATATGTATAAGAGAGACACACCAAAGCTGAACAAGGAAAAATTCTTGACATGGAAAAGAAGAATGAGATTATACCTATCAGGGATTGGTGATAACATTGCAGATTATCTGGATAATGAATTCATTCTACCTACTGGACCTTTGACTATTAATTAGATGAAATAGAAACATGAAAACAACCTTATAATGGTAGAGATTGCTTCTTCAGTCACTGATTCTAAATTTGAGGATATCAAGACATGTGCAACTGCCAAGAAGATGTGGGAGAAACTTACACTAGTTTATGGAGGAGATGCAAATGTACTGAGATATAAAGCTGAAAGTATCTGAGGAAAGTTTGATGATATGATAATGAAAGAAGGAGAGAAAATAACACCGTACAATACCCACCTTAAGGAAATAGTGAATGCTATTCAAGGAGCTGGTGGAACCATTGATGAAGACACTATTGTCAGTAAGATACTTAGAACTTTATTGCATATCTATTCTATAAGAGTCTCTGCAATACATGAAATGAGAGAAACACCTGAAAATAATATTACTGTTGATAGTCTTGTTGGAAGATTGATTTATTTTGAGTTGAATAATTTTGACAACAATATTGTACCTTCTATGGAATCCACATTTATGTCTACTTTGAAAATTGGTAAATCTAGTAACAAACACATAATCAGAAATAACAATGATAGTGATAGTGATGATAAGGAACTTGATGAACTTGAAGCTTTAATGGTTAGAAGATTGTACAAAGGTAAAGGAAGATATAAAGGTAAATTACCTTTGATATGTTTTAACTATAAAGAGATTGGCCATTTTTCTGCAAGATGCCCTAACAGAAAGAATGATGAAAGAAATGATAGATCTAATGACATAAAGGATGATCGAGACTATAGAAGCAACTGACAGTATGACATAAGAGATAACCGAGATTACAAAGATAAAGGCAAGAAGGCTTGTTACATTGCTGAAGATAAAGATAATGAAAGTGGTTCTAACAGTGATGAAGACATTGAGACAATGTTTGTAGCTTTGAAAGACGATTCACATGAAGATGAAAGGTATGTAGAAACAACGCTTATTTCTAAAGTTAGTAAGCATGACATTTGGGTTATTGATAATGGCTGTACACATCACATGACTGGAGATAAATGAAAATTTGAATTCCTTGAACATTATGATGGAGGATCTATTAGAATGGGAAATGATACACCTTGTCAAGTGAAAGGAAAATGTACTATTATGCTGAACAATAAAATCAAATGTGAGAATGCATATTGGGTGAAAGGACTTAATTATAATATGTTGAGTGTTTCACTGTTGAATAACATAGGTCACCGAGTTGTATTTGAGAATAGAAAAGCTAGAATCTATGATGGAATTGAAAGTTGATCGACACTAGTGAACAATCAAAAGGTAACCTATTCTATCTTGACACTATTGAAACTACTTGCTTATTGGAAAAGAATGAAGATATGTGGTTATGGCATAAAAATCTTTTTCATGTAAATTTTGACAACATGGTTAAGATTAGTAAAAAAATAAAAGTTAGAGGCTTACCGAGCTTATCTAAACCAGACCATGTAATGTGCAAAAAATGTCAAATGGGAAAAATATCAGAATCTAGTTTTAAGAGCAAATTTTTTTCATCTAATGATATTTTGGAGTTAGTTCATACAAACCTATGTGAACCAATGAGAACATAGAGCTATTATGGGGACAAATACTTTATTTTATTTGTTGATGACTACTCTAGACCGATGACTGTCATGTATTATTGGTTAATGTATTATCATTGATGTCAACTTATATGAGTATCATTATGGTGAAATTTTTTTGTTATGGATTAAAGATTTGGAAAAAACAATGTTTATGTGGTCAGGAAATGAAGAGTTCTCTATACATTGAGAGACAGTGAACACTGAGAAAAACACAGTGTATACCGAGCACTATGATAACTGAGCTAGGGGATCACTGACATAACACGATATTGACCAAGAAATTTAATCAAACTGAGGCTGACTAGAATGCTGAGTTGCCAATTGATGATTCCGAGGTAAAAGCTAAAGTTTGTTATGTTGATCAAACGGTTATGAAAATTCAAGTAAGATTGGATGACAAAGATTGAAACATGTTTTTAACACAGCTATTGAGGATGGTTTAAGCAGAAAAATCAATGATGGAGATTAAGCGGCAAAATTTGAAGGATGGAAATTAAATGATCTATGATGTCTATATAAGAGACAAGAGTTCATTTTGAATCACACCTGATGCGCACATGTGAAGTTTATTCATGACTGATCAAACTGGTTAAAGACAGAACCAAGCATTTTTCTACAGACATCACCGAGCAAATAGAGGAAAGAGCATTACCGAGCATAACAAAGTATGAAGTATGAGATGAACTGAAGTGAACAAATTGATCAGAGGTAGTATGTACTTAGCATAGATCTAAAAATCTACAAAACATAGTTGTATTTGAATCAGATCATTATTGTATCAATTTAACCATTGTTATAGATAAATCTCTTAACTGAGCAGGACGTGAAAGTATTTATTATGACATTCTAATGAATGTTGAGTGTTTTCTTGTTGATACCATAGTGAATGCATGGCCAAGAGAGAACTATTTGTTTTAGTTACTCTAACTAGGTCACATTTAACACTGTGCATTGTAACCTTTAACATGGTTGGCTCTTCACCGAGCTTACTTCAGAAGAATGAAATATTTTGGGTTAGCGGTCCCATGTGGTTTTTCCCTTAGCGATATTTCCACGTTAAAAATCTACGTGTCCATGTGCATGAATATTGTGGATTCTTATTTTTCTTTACACTTTACTTTATTGACATTGATCGGTAACCACAGTATTAATTTACTGATACTCGGTAAACACTATTGACTAAAGTTTGAGATTATAGAATACATTTCACCGAGTTGAATTATATGTTTGAAATTATTTTTATACACATCTGGAGGAATTTGGGACTGTAGGATAATTGGGAGCTAACTGATTCACCCCCCTCTCAGTTATTCTAACAATTGGTATAAGAGCATACATTGCTTAGAAGAAAGTTTTGAAGGACTTAAGCTAAAGATCACAATATGTATAAGAGAGACACACCAAAGCTGAACAAGGAAAAATTCTTGACATGGAAAAGAAGAATGAGATTATACCTATCAGGGATTGGTGATAACATTGCAGATTATCTGGATAATGAATTCATTCTACCTACTGGACCTTTGACTATTAATTAGATGAAATAGAAACATGAAAACAACCTTATAATGGTAGAGATTGCTTCTTCAGTCACTGATTCTAAATTTGAGGATATCAAGACATGTGCAACTGCCAAGAAGATGTGGGAGAAACTTACACTAGTTTATGGAGGAGATGCAAATGTACTGAGATATAAAGCTGAAAGTATCTGAGGAAAGTTTGATGATATGATAATGAAAGAAGGAGAGAAAATAACACCGTACAATACCCACCTTAAGGAAATAGTGAATGCTATTCAAGGAGCTGGTGGAACCATTGATGAAGACACTATTGTCAGTAAGATACTTAGAACTTTATTGCATATCTATTCTATAAGAGTCTCTGCAATACATGAAATGAGAGAAACACCTGAAAATAATATTACTGTTGATAGTCTTGTTGGAAGATTGATTTATTTTGAGTTGAATAATTTTGACAACAATATTGTACCTTCTATGGAATCCACATTTATGTCTACTTTGAAAATTGGTAAATCTAGTAACAAACACATAATCAGAAATAACAATGATAGTGATAGTGATGATAAGGAACTTGATGAACTTGAAGCTTTAATGGTTAGAAGATTGTACAAAGGTAAAGGAAGATATAAAGGTAAATTACCTTTGATATGTTTTAACTATAAAGAGATTGGCCATTTTGCTACAAGATGCCCTAACAGAAAGAATGATGAAATAAATGATAGATCTAATGACATAAAGGATGCTTGAGACTATAGAAGCAACCAACAGTATGACATAAGAGATAACTAAGATTACAAAGATAAAGGAAAGAAGGCTTGTTACATTGCTGAAGATAAAGATAATGACAGTGGTTCTGACAGTGATGAAGACATTGAGACAGTGTTTGTAGCTTTGAAAGATGATTCACATGAAGATGAAAGGTATGTAGAAACAATGCTTATTTCTAAAGTTAGTAAGCATGACATTTGGGTTATTGATAGTGGCTGTACACATCACATGACTGGAGATAAATGAAAATTTGAATTTCTTGAACATTATGATGGAGGATCTATTAGAATGGGAAATGATACACCTTGTCAAGTGAAAGGAAAAGGTACTATTATGCTGAATAATAAAATCAAATGTGAGAATGCATATTGGGTGAAAGGACTTAATTATAATATGTTGAGCATTTCACTGTTGAATAACATAGGTCACCGAGTTGTATTTGAGAATAGAAAAGCTAGAATCTATGATGGAACTGAAAAGTTGATTGACACTAGTGAACAATTAAAAGGTAACCTATTCTATCTTGACACTATTGAAACTACTTGCTTATTGGAAAAGAATGAAGATATATAGTTATGGCATAAAAATATTTTTCATGTAAATTTTGACAACATGGTTAAGATTAGTAAGAAAATAAAAGTTAGAGGCTTACCGAGCTTGTCTAAACTAGACCATGTAATGTGCAAAAAATGTCAAATGGGAAAAATATCAGAATCTAGTTTTAAGAGCAAATTTTTTTCATCTAATGATATTTTGGAGTTAGTTCATACAGACCTATGTGAACCAGTGAGAACATAGAGCTATTATGGGGACAAATACTTTATTTTATTTGTTGATGACTACTCTAGAATGATGACTGTCATGTTCCTAAAAGAAAAATCTGAAGCATTTAAGATGTTTAAATGGTACAAAGCTAAAGTGGAAAAAGAAACTGATAGAGAACTGAAGTGTTTTAGATCTAATAGAGGAGGTGAATTTATTTTTGATGAGTTCACTAACTTTTGTAACGAGTATATAATCAAAAGACATGTTTCGACACCGAGGACACCAAAACAGATTAGAATTGCTGAAAGAAGGAATAGATCAATTGTAGATTGTTCTAGAACACTAGTGATTGAAAAGAGTGTTGCACAAACATACTAGACAGAAGGAGTTAGCACTACTATATAAACATTGAACTAAGTACAACTGAAGAAAGATACAAACAAAACACCTTATGAGCTATGGTATGGTTATACACCTAATGTGAGCTATTTTAGAATATTTGGTAGTCGTTTCTATATTCTAAAAGATGATCAAAATCGTAATTTTGATTCAAAAAGTGATGAATGAATATTTATTGGATATTATACTAAGAGTAAAGCTTACAAATGTTTGAAAAAGACATCTAACACAATCATTAAAAGTGCAAATGTGAAAGTTGATGAATTTGCTAAGAAGAATGAGGAGGACAACATGAAAGAACTAGAAGATTACAGTAGATTTGTCTACATGGAAGAACCCGATATTATACTGACACAGATGCCTAATGTTACCATGCAACAAGGTAATGTGACCGGGCAACAGGTAGGACAGACCGAGAATCAGGAAAATGATGAAACTAAAGATCATGAACAAGAACATAATGAAGCAACAGGAGAAGACAATGAAGAACAAATAATTGAACCTGTACTTGCTAAATATGTGAGAAGACGTCATCTACAAAATCAGATTATTGGAGATAAAACAACAAGCATGATGACAAGAAATAAGTTGAAAGACAACACTTGTTTAATTTGTGAATTTTAGCCTAAGAATGTTAGAGATGCATTAGAAAATGAAGAATGGATTATTTCCATGAATGAGGAAATTGAGTAGATACAAAAAAAAATGACATGGACATTAGTACCAAGACCGAGTGAGAAAAATGTCATTGGCACCAAATGGATATTCAGAAACAAATTGAATGAGAATGGAGATGTAAGTAGAAATAAAGCAAGATTAGTTTGCAAAGTGTATGCACAAGAAGAAGGGATTGACTATGGAGAAACTTTTGCACCCGTTGCTAGACTCTAAGGAGTAAGAATATTACTTGCATACACAACATATAAAGGATTCAAAGTATGTCAGATGGATGTTAAGTCTGCATTTTTTAATGGAATACTAGAAGACGTATACATTGAACAAAAACCTAAAGGATTTGTTGATCCTGATTAGACAAACATGGTATGTAAGTTACACAAAGCTTTATATGGATTGAAACAAGCACCGAGAGCAAGGTATGAAAGAGTAAAATCCTATCTTATACATATTGGATTTATTAGAACAAGTGATAACAACAATTTGTATTTGAAAGGAGGAGATGATGATAAGACCCTTATTGCTGAAATATTTGTTGATGATATTATATTTGGAGGTAATGAAAACCTATGCACTTCATTTGCTGATGAAATGAGGAAAGAATTTGAAATGTCAATGTTTAGAGAGATTAAATTTTGCTTAGATTGCAAATTTTACAACAGACTGCAGGTATCTACATTACTCAATCAAAATACATCAAAGAAGTACTGAAGACATTCAGAATGGAAGAATCAAAACTAGTCTAAACACCTATGGTGATAGGATGCAAATTGACAAAAGAAGACAAGACACCTAAGGTAAATCAAACTTTGTACAGATTTATGATTGGTAAGTTGATGTATGTTGTACACACAAGACCAGACATTGCACACACCGTTGGAATAGTTGCAATATTTTTTGCTAATCCCAGAGAATCGCATATGACTGCTGTAAAAATAATTTTTAGACATCAGAAGAATACTGAAGATTATGGACTATGGTAAAAAAGAGAAGGAAAGTTTGAAATGAAAGTTTATACTGATGATGATTGGGCTGGGAACATTGATGATAGAATGAACACTACTGGTGGAGAATTCTTTATTACATAAAGATTAGTTACTTGGATAATCAAGAAGCAAGGATGCATATCTCGGTCAACTGTAGAAGAAGAATATATTGTTGGTGTTGCAAATTGTTCGAACATAGCATGGATAAAACAACTACTGAAAGGAATGAATGAAGAGATCACTGACCCAGTGATAATTTATTGTGATAATACAAGTACTATAAATATTTCAAAGAATCCTGTGATGCATGCAAAAGCAAAGCATATATCTATCAAATATCACTACTTGAGGGAACAAGTAAAATATAAACAAGTGATAATGGAATATGTACAATCAAAAGAAAAACTTGTAGACATATTCACCAAACCCTTACCAAAGGATACATTTGAGTAATTGAGAGGTAGACTAGGGGTTCGTCCCTTATATATTGGTCACTAAGCTGACTAGGAGGTTGCATCAACCTACATGAAATCAGAATATCAATCATGTTGATGCAAAGTTGAACTAGACTGACATAGACATATCAGTATGTTGTAAGGTACCTACTGCACCGAACACCAGATATATTTTATTTGGCTACTGAAGAGCTACATATTTGTTTTTGGCATTGTTGTCAAAGGGAGATAGATTTGATGAAATATCTAAAGGGAGAGAATGATCAATGAAATATCTATCCATCAAAGGGAGAAAAGAGAAAGGGAGAGATATATCTAATCTATAGAGAGATTCAAGAACAAGAAAGTCAAAACTGCAGGGAGAGTCTGCATGGTGAGTTTTTAATACTGACACAGTTTATATATTCAAACTAGGGAAAGCTACATAATTGTTGCAGTTGTAGAACAAAAGTTTGGTATTTGTTGTATGACATTTTTATAATGCATATTTCATATTGTGTCACCATCAATACCAAAGAGAGATATTGATGAACTGCAGCTGATTGTATGTTTGAAGTTATTTGTTGATAGTCAACCAAGTTATAGATGTGATGATAAAAATTATCACTTAATGTATTGTCATTGATGTCAACTTATTTGAGTATCATTATGGTGACAAAAATTTGTTATAGATTGAAGATTTGGAACAAACAATATTTATGTGGTTAGTAAATGAAGAGTTCTATATACACTGAGAGATAGTGAACACCGAGCAAAACATAGTGTATACCAATCATAGTGATAACCAAACTAGGGATCATCGACACAACACGGTATTGACCAAGAAATTTAATCAAACCGAGGCCAACTAGAATGTTGAGCTGGCAATTGATGATTCTGAGGTAAAATATAAAGTTTGTTATGTTGATCAAATGTTTATGAAAATTCAAGGAAAATTGGATGACAAAGATTGAAACGTGTTTTTAACACAACTGTTGAGGATGGTTTAAGTGGCAAAATCAATGATAGAGATTAAACGGAAAAATATGAAGGATGGAAATTAAATGAGCTATGATGTCTATATAAGAGACAAGAGATTCATTTTGAATCACAACTGATGCACACATGTGAAGTTTATGCATGACTGATCAAACTGGTTAAAGATAGAACTGAGTGTTTTTCTGTAGACATCACCGAGAAAACAGAGGAAAGAGCATTACTGAGTAGAACATAGTATGAAGTATGAGATGAAATAAAGTGAACAAATTGATCAGAGGTATTATGTACTTAGCATAGATATGAAAATCTACAAAACATAGTTGTATTTGAATCAGATCATTATTGTATCAGTTTAACCATAGTTATAGATAAATCTGTTAACCGAGTAGGACTTGAAAGTATTTATTATGACATTATAATGAATGTTGAGTGTTTCTTATTGACCCCATAGTGAATGCATGGTCAAGAGATAATTGTTGGTTTTAAATCCTCTAACCAAGTCACATTTAATAGTGTGCATTGTAACCTTTAACAAGGTTGGCTCTTCATTGAGCTCATTTTAGAAGAGTGAAATATTTTGTGTTACCAATCCCAAGTGGTTTTTCCCTTATCAAGATTTCCATGTTAAAAATCTATGTGTCAATGTACATGAATGTTGTGGATTTTTATTTTTCTTTACACTTTACTTTATTGACATTGATCGGTAATTAGAGTATTAATTTACTGATACTCGATAAACACTATTGACTAAAGTTTGAGATTACATAATACATTTCATCGAGTTGAATTATATGTTTGAAATTGTTTTTATATACATATAGCTGAATTTGGGACTGTAGGATAATTGGGAGCTAACTAATTCACCACCCCCCCCCCCTCATTTATTCTAACAATATATTTCATGGATCCATATAAAGATTATGCTTTCTGGAGGAATGATCTCATAAGTTTCCCTGTGCGCAAATTATTTTTCAAAGTAGAGTTGACTAGAATAATGAAGCTTGTTAGACCATTGATTATATTTTTGTCTCTATAATATGAGTGGAACTATGATAATATAACTTGCTAGCATTTATACTCTTTCCTCTTATTCATCTCCCACAAATCACCTAGCATAACACAACTTTTTGGACTGTTGGATTCACGGTCTCTCTTTCCTTCCATAATCTCATAGCTTAGCTAGTGGGTTAAATCATGGAGTGTTGTCTTGTCTTTGGTGTATTCTCTTTCCCTTTCCATATAAACACTTGTACTTTTTCAATAGCTTTCCGAACATAATGCTAGCATTTGGGACATTTTCTCGATCAAGGTCTCTTGAACTAGTTGATTTGGAATTTTTTTAGTACTAACCCATTTTTGTTTATTTCCATCTTTTGTTGTGTTTTTTTTTGTGCCCTTATACATGTTTGTACAAGTTTAGATCCTTCATTGAGGGGGATTGTGTCCTTGAACTTAGTGATGTCTTATGTCTTTGCTATTTCCCCATGATAATTTCTCTCTCATTTTCTTTATTGTGAACATGAGGTGGTCTCATACCCCCACTAAAGTGTGGGGATAAATGTACCATCTTAAATTATAAGAACCTTATTGGTGTGTACAATTTCATGATTTTCTTGCACCCACCTTAGTGTATTTTGTTTTAGCGTGCATATGGTTCTTAATGAACACCTAAATTCAAATATGACTCCTAAGTTATTTCAATTTCATCTAAAATTGATTTGAGCACTTATTTATAGGTGTGATTCTTTATTATTTATCCTCTTTAATCATTTATTAGCGTACATAGGCTCTATGTTACTATTTTGTGTCCTTTGTGCTTCTTCCCAACCTCAAAATTAGTTGTGCTTCTTTATCCAACATTTGCAATGCCCTGCCATGTAACCCATGAGAACTTAACCCAACTTTACAAGTTAAGTTGACGTATTTTTTTAAAAACATTAAACAAATAGATGCAGAAGCAAGTGCAATATAACTTAAAACTAAAGTGTATTAACTCAGTTAATATTCCCAAGGACTTCAATACATGGTGTTACTTTTAACTACATTAATTAAACTACTAATATCATTGAAAACATAATCACATGATATATCCTATGTTTATTTTAAACCCAAATCAAATTATGATCTAGCTCTTACTTATTCATAATGAAAAGAACACAAATCATAAATTACACTAATATCAACTTTATGACTGGATCATAAGACACATTCACTACCAACATAAGAAAAGGTAAGATCAATATGGTACAATTTATACATTATGGTATACAAGATAATACAACTTTCACTGCCCATATTGCAAGGATAAAAATAATACAATACAAGTACATATACATCTCCTGAATCAATGTCACTGATACATAAAATGAAATATAAGAAGAACATATCATGATGATAATATAGTCTCCAAGAAAGGAACAAGAAGACATAAGCTGCATCAAGGATCATCCTAGAATAAAGTCACGAACGTCAGATCTTAATGGTAATAAGAATCACTACCACTCGACCTCTTGGAACCAAAGTTCCAGTACTACCGTACTGAGGAGATAACATCAGACCCCACTCAAGGAAACAACCAAACAAGAAAGACTAATGCAAAGGTACACTAGATAAAATGAAAATAAAAGGATTACAAGGTTTTAAGTATAAAATATCAAGAGACAAAACAAGTGTGCCAAATGCTCATGTAGGAACCTAAAACACATATAGGGAAGTTTCATCACATAAGTACACTCTTGAGTTACCATACTAGCCCATCTAGAGCCTGGCCCCCAAGTGATTCTATGTGGCTAAGTAATCCTTTCATACAGATAGGGATCCTAACTATGCTAAATCTCAATCAAGCATCTTCTCTCACTCTCATCATAGCATGTACTAGCACTCAAGCCATGGGAGAGAACAGAAAATTATCTTGTTAATGTTTCTCTCCTAATAGATTTATTAAGCTGCCACTTATTAGGTCACTTGCAATAAGTTACCCTAGTACCCTCTTAGGGCCCTAGACCCCATTGCAAGTCAATTCCACTATATTCTCCTAGATAACCTACCGTAATTCTCCAAGAAAAATAAATGAAGATAAGACAAAACCCAAAAAAACCATAAAGGACTTCTCGTAAAACATTAAGTCATGAAAGTCACAATCAAAAAAATGGAGCTTAATAATGAATATTACATCCTATAGAAGGATCCATATTATCCATCCCATACTAGACATCTCAATAAAATAAATACCAAATCCACATGGTACTGTAATAGAGCATCTCTCTCCAAACATGGAGTAAAACATAATCAAGAAACCATCAAACAAACCATAAATCAACTACAATAAAGAACAAGGTGACCAAGTAATCAAATCAAAACTCAATATGGTATTGGTTGTCACCTTTGGTGGTCAAATAAAATACTGATCAAGAACTTAGAGAACACATAACATTACTCGCATAACAAGACCACATATGACCCAATCATGCTATCCAAAATGGTTATGAAAATTTTACCATAAAAAGGAACTTAAGACTGAAAAAGGGTTGGGTAAGATAATCAAGACCCATATCAACATCATAGACATACACTGAATGACACACAAGTCACATAGAAAATTAACTCCCAGGCCTCTGGTAACAATTCTCTAATAGCCAACCTAACCTCAAGTAGGCAAAATTGACACAACATGGTCTAGGCAATGCAAAAAAAAGTATAAAAGCATCTAACTCCAGTTATAAGTTTGGTTAACTAAAATAGTCACTTTACTACCGAAGGTCCAATTTGACCATAAGAATACTCAAATAAATATCTATATTTAAATGGAAAAAAAATCTCCTCAATATAAGAAAGCGTCAAATAAATTCACATATTAAAAATAATACTATTACCCATCCCAAAATACATGTCCTTGAAATAATATTATTAAATAATAATTTCTAATACGAAAATCCCTACCTTTAATAAATATTAATTACATTAATTAAATAAATATTCATCAAATATTAATAAAAATTAATAGAATATTTAATATTTATTAATTATATAATAAAATCTTAATTTAAAAATTTAATTTAATTTAATATAAAAAAAATCTTATTTTATATATAT
>MU223664.1:6067916-6080946 GCA_018584345.1 Thuja plicata
TATATATATATATATATATATATATATAATTGTATTTTTTAAAATATTGTCGAATACTCGGTCTTTCCAGCAAGTCAATTTTTTTTGAAATTCCAAAAACCAATACACATATATTTTAATATATCAATTTTCTATTAATAATTTAATCAAAAAATCCAATGGATTTAATTCCATAAAAAGATTATGCTCATATGCAAATTCATGTCTGTATGCTCATATGCATAATAATAATATATTTTAATTTGGTTTAATTTAAAGATTTTAACAAAATTTCTAAACAAACCCTAACTGATCTAACACAAGTTTTTTATTGTTTTTCCAATAAATTTATGGGTATTCACAGACTCAAAACAACAAAGATTTCTTCATTCAAACAAAAACCCAATAGCCTTTTCAAATAAAATATTCATACAATAGAAGAATCACAATACAACCATACCAAAACATCAACCAAACCTGGCAGGCACAAAGTAAATACTCTTTTCAAAAGAACAAATTTACAAGGTTTTCAAAACCTACCTTAATCCACCAGTTGATAGAAGCCACGAAGAACAATCCAAAACCCTGAAAATCCTAAGCTTTCACAATTTCCTTCAACCCAAAACTAGAGCCAAAAACCCGTAAACCTATGTGTGGAATAATAGCCAAAAGATTCATAATAAAGAAAACCTAGTCAACCTAGGATTTCCAAAGTTCATGCAAAACCTAAACAGAGAACTCAACTTAAAAATTGAGTAAAAAGAATTCATTTAATTAATAATTCCCCACTTAAAGCAATTCACCTAGCTTTAATTTAAGTTTAAATTTTATTAAAAAGAATTTGCAACTTTATTTGCAAATGATATTTTTAGTCTATTAATTATAATGTAATTGATAATTAAATATCAATTCATTAATTATGCTTTTAAATTTGAATTTTGAATTCAATAATTAATTAAATCCTCTATTTCCAAAGTTGGAATTTTAAATTATGTCTTTTTAATTAACACATGTACCTAATTAATTCTCATTAATTAAATACCCTCATACTTAATATTTCAATGTTTAATAAGATTTATTTATTTAATTACATAACTAATCTTATAAATCACTTAACCATTTTAACACAAAAATCACATCAAATCACATGACCAGACAACAAGAAGAAAGAACCGACTAAACTCAAAATACCACAATCAAGTACAAAGGAAGAGTTCACAAATGATGTCACCTTGACAAATTTGGAGGTAGAAAACAAGATACTTGTCCATTATTTCAGGACAATAAATGGCTTAAATTGGGATCTGGACCTATATGTTATCTCCCCTCTCTTACCATTGAGATATTTTGATAGGGCACAATCATCCTGGCAATTTAGGGAAGTCGATGCCCGTCACCTACAATTTTCATAAAAGATGAGCATGCATATATATATATATATATATATATATATATATATATATATATATATATATATATATAACAAACAATGGTAGGGATCTGTACATCATGTAGATCCTGCAAGCAAGTTAGTACAACTTCGTCCCTCAACCACATCATACAGAAAGGTAAAACATACACGCTCACCATACGCATGCAAGTATGGGGTCATTAAAATTATCATAACATATACATAATCACCATGAAAATAACCAACACACTCATGAAAAGTGATCTAAAAGATTCTGGCATCAATATTGAAAAGTAAATTATGGGTGGGCACTACAACATCCCCTTATTATTCGGGACCCTTGGTTCTAATTTGAGCCCTAATTGGTAGGTACGAAATGCCTTGGGGTATCTATACCCGGGCATAGAATGCATTGGGAAATTTGTACATTGTGATTTGGGGCCAAATTCAAATGGGTGGCCAATTGCATTTTTTTAGTGGGAAATTAGATCCCATGCCAGCCTCTTATTTTTGAATCCTGATATGTTGTGAGAGGTATATAGGCACCCCATCTCTCCTACAAGATCATATTCTTGCATCGTCAAGCCAAGATCCCAAGCATTCAAGGTGTCTTCAAAGCAATATTCTCAAGGGATCAAGCTTCTTTCCCTCATTGAAGGCTAAGAAAAGGAGTCATCCATCAAGGAAGAAAATATACACACATTCAAACAACCACATTCATTCATTCATTTAAGTTTTCAACCCATCAACCATTGTGGAAAAGTACAATATCCATTACACAAGTTTTTATCTTTCATGATTTCCTTTTGAGTTTTTTTGTTAAGTTAAAGCTATTGCATCAACATATTTGATCACATCAAAGAAGAATTCGCATTGCCAAGGTACGATATACTTTATTTTTTAGATCTCCATTACTATATGAAAATATGCTCTCATTTACTTTATTTATTTTCAAGGTTGATTCCAAACAAGGGTTTGACCAAGGAAAACCCGTCTATACAACCTTCTTCCCCATTTTTCTGTGTGTGGGAACAAGTGGTGAATCTATGGGGACTTAATTTAAAAAAGTTTGGGGATCTGAAGGACTATCTGTAAAAGTTTTAGGCAAAAGTACATGGTATACAACAAATCTAACAATATATTCTTGGGTAAAAACACCCAAGGCAATCTATACCCTACAAATCAACTTCAGATTGAAACCACAAGTCAAAATTATTATCTGGTTATTATTTCAGGTCATTGCAGGTTCTTGTTTGTTTTCTTTCGGTCTGTCTTTTCTAAAACTTGTCATATTTGTTTAATGGAATTCTATCTTACATATCATATCATATCCCCTCAAATCCAACTCATCCTAATAATTATCATGAAGGATAATTTCACTCAATTGGTGATTAAGTCCTACTTGAGCCTGTTGGTTCATCTTCCTTCTGGTTGTGTAATAAGAAATTAAGATCAATCCCTCTTGCATCTAATTTATTATTGTATACTAATAATGCTCAGATTCTTTCCCTAGTAATTGAAGATGAAGTTAAGAAAGTTGTGTTTTCTATGGAGGGATTATAAATCCCTAGAACCAAATGGATTTCCACTAGATTTTTAAGTGTTTTTGGATATTATGGGATTTGATATTTCCATGGCAACCAAAAACTTCATTTAAAATGGTAAATTTCTAAAGAAATTGAACAGGCATTTTATTTCCCTAATGCCAAAGATATAGGAACCCCAAATAATTTTGGATTTCAGACCCATTAGCTTATGTGGCATATATAGAAGATCCTTTCTAAGGTCTTGGTTAACATGATCAAACCATTCTTAGATAACTTCACTAAGAACAACCTAATGAGAGTTATCCATGTAAGGTAGATTCTTGATGTTTTTGTAACTACCCATGAATTCAATCATTCTATGGATAGGTTCCACCTCCCAAGGATGGTTTTTAAACTTGAAATCTTTAAGGCATATGATAGAGTGAGTTGGGACTTCGTGTTCAAAGCCTTAAGGAAGTTGGGGTACATATTGATCAACTTAATTAGAGAGTGTGTACCAATTTTTAAATAATATGTTCTTGTTAATGGGGTCCCTAAGGGATATTTTGGGTCATCTAGAAAAATTAGGCAAGGTGACCCACTATCCCCTACCTATTCATTATCCTTACTGAGGTGCTAGATTTGTTTTTCTAAGTCTATTTGGAATGGGAAAGCTGCAAGAGGTTAAAGTTGATTTTACTATACTAGTTGTTGTTCTCCAATAGCTCATGGATGATACCATTTTATTTGGGATTTATTCAAAGGTTGAAGCAAGAGAATGGAAGTCATTCATTAACCAATATGCAAAAGTATTAGGGCAATATATAAACAGAAAGAAAAATTACATTTACTTTTTTAATACCACATAGAAGATGCAAAACAAAGTCAAATTAATTCTTAGCTATCAGAGTGTTGTTCTTTATGGGATATATCTGGGTCTACCTCTTATTGTCAAATAGGTATAAAACACCTTTTGGAGATCCATATTAGAAAGAATCCAATGGAAGATTGTGAGATGGAAATGAAAACCTCTTAGCAATGTGTTTGAACTCTAGCTCCTGTGGGTTCTTTGCAAGGCATCCTTGTTTATTTCCATTCTATATTTAAGATTTTAAGCTCTATAGTAGAGAAACTAGAAAGGACGTAGAAGAAATTCTTATGGAAAGGCATGTAGGAGAAAAATGAATGGAACTTATTATTTGGTTATAGTGTGTTACCTAAAAAATTTGTGACGCTTAGGAACAAGAAAATTACTTGATAAAGCCCTCATAGCTAAAAATATGGGATGGAAGCTGGCACTTCATAATGCTAATTAGTGTAACATACTAAGTTCCAAGTATCTAAATTATGAGAATTTTCATAGGGTACTGCTAGTCAAAATTCTTAAGTGGTTCCAAAATATGGAACAACATCCTCAAGTGTGGGAATATTTTTTAGATAGGCCTTAAATGGTAGATTGCAAATAGTGGTAAGATCCGATTTTGGGAGGATACTTGTTTGGGGGATAAACCAATGGATCAACATAAAACCTTCAAGGACATTTTTGGTAGTGCCAATTATATGTGTTTTGGACATTGGGTTGCAAACTACTATCTCTCCCAAATTATGGGAAGGATGTTTCACAATGCTTCCTCAACTAGCCTCACATGCTATGCAAGGCTATGGAGCTACAAAATTTGTTAAAGGGAACCAAAATCCCTCTCTTCCAAAGGGAGAATAAGTCCATTTGGAGAAAGAAACCCATAAGTGACCTTTTTGTTGAATCAAATTATAATTTACTACTGAAGGAAGGCAACCTTAATGGGTTTTGGCAGAAAGTCTGGATCCCCTAGCTAATTCCCACATTTTATTTCTTCTGGTGGACAATTATATACGAAAAAATAGTCACCCAACATAATTTTATTGAGTATAGATTTCAGCTCCTTAATCAATGTGTGCTATGTAAATAAGAGGAGGAAAATATCCCCAACAAATTAACTCATTGTAACTATACAAAATTTTTGTGGAGTATGGTCTTGTAGAAGCTTGAAATTTACTGGGTCGTGAATACATATAGAAAATAAATGGCTATGAATTGGTCAAATAACCCTCTTATTAGGAAATTCCAAAAGAAATTCCCCCCCCCCCCATCTTGGTTGGAGCATATGAAAGGAAAGGAACAATAGGATTTTCCATGGAATGGAGAACCCGACTAAGGGAGTCTTCAAAAGTTTCTACTAACTTCTCATGGAAAATATCTCTGTTACAACTTGGCCGCTACTTAGCTAAATGAAAAAGTAGCTATGAACTAGGGCATATCTGGTTCTTATGCCAAATTTGATAATTCAAAAAGAATGAGGAGAAATACTAAATGGATTCCTCGTAGACTTGGATGGTATAAGTTGAATTTTGATGGTACTGCAAGAAGATCCTAGGGAAATGT
The DNA here is from genome assembly GCA_018584345.1 of Thuja plicata. NCBI lineage: Eukaryota > Viridiplantae > Streptophyta > Pinopsida > Cupressales > Cupressaceae > Thuja > Thuja plicata. Next base: position 6,073,255 of record MU223664.1, read on the forward strand.
TGCGACAAGCGGTGTAATAAGGACATGCTTGGGTAAGATGGTGGAAGCATATACAAATAATCTATAAGGAAATACTAATAATCAAGCTAAATGGATGACTTTACTATAGGAACTCAAAATTTATCTTTTAATAGTGATTATGATTTTGTGCATAGAAGGTGACTCTAATCTCATAATAATTTTTTTTAAAAGCCTACCTAATGTCAACTTGTCTATTGAGGGGATTATTGGAGATATCCATAAAATTCAATTGAGATTGGAGTTCTTTAAAACCATTCATGTTTATAGGGAAGGTAATATGGTTGTTGATGCTATGGAAGTGTTAGGCATTTAAACTAAAAGCTTGAGATGCTAGAGAAAATGGAATCCATCCCACATCATGTCCAAAATATCTTGAGGGGAGAGAGTCCAACAACCAATACTCATTGATAAATTTTGCTCTTGGTTATTGCAGATGGTACAATACATAACCATTTTGTGAAAATGACAATGCAAAGACAAAACTTTCAGAAGTATGAGGTGAGAACATTTTGATTTGGAAAAGAATCCAAATGGGATATTGATGAAGTTGCAACAAGAATTAGTGAGGTGTACTAGTTGAAGGGTTTGGAGTGACTATATATATATATATATATATATATATATATATATATATATATAACCCAGGTGCTTTGAAATTGGCTTCTCATCCATGAACACTTGAAACCCCCCACCCTCCATGATTACAACAAATCTCTGTGATATGAAAAGTAAAGCTATAATGCCCTTGAAAACTAGAAAAAATCTCGTCTCTTCAACCAAAAGACCAAATTTACCATCCAAGAGGTGATTAGTAATGAGGAAGAAGAAGTTGGGGAGGAGAACATAAAAAAAAAGAGCAACTCACAAAGATCCTATTGGCTAGCGAGTCGCTCTACCGATAAACGTAAAAGACCCACCTAATCAATTATGAATCAAAGGAAGAGGATTGTGAACACGGGAGTGGAGAACTTATAGATGAGGGAGAAATGTTGACGTCACCCCTGCTCAGGTGATATCATTTCCCAGTAGAGTGACGTTATCCTTTTTCGGTGAATTTTTTTTTTCGGCCACTATATTTTTTTCCTAGCGATGACATTAGCGACGGGTTAGTGATGGTCATACAGTTGTCAAATTTTTTTCAGTGCCTTGCGACGATCATTTGGATGTCAAATTTTTTCTAGTGACTGTGTTTTTCCAATGAGCTGCCCTTTCTGACCCCATGTCAGTCTTTTGGCTGTAACTTGAGCATATGATATCATTTTTCAAAAAATGAGATATCATCAAAAATATCTTTTCAAGTCACACACCACCGTGCATATTTCATCTATAAATTTAGCCATTTGAGTACCTATTTTAGCGTCAAAGTAGCGGCTTCAGTTTCTCTCCTTACTGCATCAGGTCACTAGGTTTTCTTCTTGTTTTTTGTGCTCTCTAAGTTATCTTTTGTTGTATGGGGGATAATTTACTACATTGTGGGGGGTGCATTTTCCTTTCTGTCATTTACTTTAGAAAGACCCTTCTACTTCCGTATTCTTTCTCTCAATGTCAGACCCTTTAGTTGACCAGATGATGCTGCATAACTACCATACCTGGAAAGCGCACATGACCAAATTGCTCATCTCATGGGGCTTATGGTCATGTTTGGATGAGAAACAATCTATTTTGTAGTGTCCTTTTGAGATTCTTCATCACAGGAACAAGATAGATGAAGCCATGGGCTTAATTACACTAAATATCTCTGACATTCTCATGTTTCTTTTGGAGAATTTTCACACTCCTCGGGTCATCTGGGGAAATTTTGCAGATTTGTTTGGCACAGTGAATGAGTTTCGGGCACTACAAATTGATGCACAGTTGACATCATTGTCTCTTGATAGTTTTTCCACCATTAAGGACTTCATGATGAAGTTCAATGCTCTTCATTCACTTTTACAGGTATGTGGGAAGACCAAATCAGATAATGAGTGTATCTTCCTAATACTCTCAAAGCTTCGAGGATAATTCCATATCTTCTCCCTGAATTTCTATTCCACTATGGATGCTTTGGGTCCTAGGAAAGTTATGCCTTCCTTTGAGGCCTTCTATGATTGCTGACTCAAGAGTAGTCAAAGATTCAATAGTTGGCTGATACTTTTGGCTCTATGAGCAATGCTTTGGTTTCTCATCCATCTTTATGGAAACCGAAGCAGGAACATGTATCACCAACCACAGAGTTTTGGAACGATTCTCCTTCTCAACATTCTTCTGGCCTACCTCCTCCAAATAAGGGGAAATCGAAGACCAAAAAACCTAAGTGTGCTTATTGTAATAAACCCAATCATGATGAGTCTCAGTGCTTTCAGAAGAAGGTAGATGGATATGCCCAACATATTTATGATTTGATAGCTCTTCTTCACAAGAGAAAGATTTATATTCCTTCTTCCTCCTCTCACCAATCTTCTTCATCATCTTCTCAGGAAGATGGTTCAGACAATGGAAAGGGTCATGCATTATGTGCATATGTTATTTCTCCCTCTTCTAGATGTATATTGGATTCAGGTGCTTCACACCATATGGCATCTTCTTGGGGTTTATTCTCATCTTTTGAGGCCTCACCTACCCCACACATTTTGATGGGGAATAACATTATAATGACTATCTATGGGAAGGGTTCTATTTACATTGATGATGGTACATTCCATGATGTACTATGTGTTCCATCCTTGTAAAGAAGATGTTCCCATAAAGGAAATCATGAACATCTTAAGGGAATCAGAAAAAGTATTCTGTACTTGTTCTTAACCCATATATCCTCTTTCTCTTCATTCCATGTTGTCTTGACTGTGTCTATTGTCCCATTTGAAAAATTCATTAGTCTGGAACTGTTCTCATATCTTTTGCCTGCAACTGATAGTAGTTGACACCAATCATCCTTGGTACTTTTGATACTATCACTATTTTGATGAACCACATTCTCATCTGACTGACTGATCAACTCAGTATCATTTGCATCTCTCTGTGTCACTAGTGTCAACATCTGATGCACTATCTTAGCCAAAAATGTCATCTATTTCTTAGTCTCTATAAGTTCCTTAGAGGTTTGATTCTCTTCTCCCTTCAATTTCTGATGCAGAGGGTCTAGAGTTCTAGTGTTTCCTTCTCCCAAATTGTTTAATACTTCTCCTAACTATCCAATGGTCTACTCTTCTATGTGTTCTTCACCAATATGGATTTCCTAGACCCTCCCTACAAAATTTCCTCCTAGGTATAGTTGATTTGATAAAGAGACAAAGTTCACACAATTTCAACTAGTCCAACTAGTTCATCATTCTTCTTGATTTTCCACTAGATCTTCCCCTAGAACCCCAAACCCTTTCTTAGGATCTTTCCAATACACCTCATAGACTCTTTCCTATGTTCTTGACTCATTAAAATTCCATTGGAAACATTTCCAATACTTGTGGATACTTCAATAATCCAATTGTTGTCAATATGCACTAGTAGGCCTAATTCTAGTAGGCCAATTCTCACTATTTTGGGCCAAATTCTCCCAATTCTCCCAAACAACCTCATAGAATACTTTATAAATATGAAATCTATCCCCTATTCCTTCAAGAATCCAATTCTATAGTTTCTCAAGGCACCCACAACCCTAATTGCTACCATACCCTAGTTTTCAGCCTATCTTTTAGGCTTTTGGACCAGTTAGTGCAATATGTCTTCAATTTGGCCTTCGAACTTCATTTCACCATCTTAAAAATTTTGGTCCTTAAAGGAGACACATTAGGGCTTCTATACATGCCACTAAGTCATCCATCTGAGATCATGGGTACTCTGCTCAATCTAATCTTTACCTTGTCCAAGCTCACCTACTCCTAGCAGTCACCCATAGGGATTCACTCCAAGTCTAGGAATTCCTTTGCAAGAACAAAAAGGAAAAATAAAACTATGTACATACCCTAACCCATCATCCCACATGGTGTCATCCACTTTCAACCATGGATGCTTAGGTTAGAACCATTTTTGTTCCTGTAACTCTACAAATTAAATTTGTAGACACAGTCACTTAAATCCTAATGTAACTCCACACAATCTTATCTTGAAATCAAAATACTATATGAAAAAGAAAGCTAAGACAATACACTACACCCCCATGGTGTTAGATCATCTAATCGAATCTGTACACAACTGTATAGAATGCATAAAACACTATAATTTGTAAAGAATCTCATAAATCCATCCGTACAAAATGATCACAAAATTACTATGCAATCCCAAAATCGATTGACCATTCAAAAATCATCAATCTATGGTCAAATACCTGAGCATTGGTGGTTACAACCATCCAAACCTCCATTTTCAATTTTTTGCAAAAGTTGCTCGAGCAACTTTTGAGCATTTTTTGCTCTTTGACCATTTTAGTCAAATCGATGCATGTCTACCACTCCTATAACCCTAGTTAGGAAACTTAAGTTACTAGAAAAGAATAAAACCTCAAGTTACCAAAAAATAGCAACTTTTACCATTTTAGGCCAAAATGACCACATTGTCACCTAAGAGCACTTTTGCTCTCACAATCATGAAATGAACAAGTGGAGATCCAAAACTAATGGATCTTATTCCAACCCAAGCTAAGACTCTTAACACAACCCTAAATACACAAATCACACCAAAATGGGAGGTGTTATGCACCATACTCCCCTGGGACAAAGAACTCAAGTCCCTTGAGTTAGGAGGTCTTCAATGGTGACCCCATGCTTCAGAATATCTTCTTCAGTCATCCAAGTGGCCTCAGCTTCAGGTAGTCCCTGCCACTTTACCAGATACTCTTTGCAAGTACCCTTCCTAGTCTTCTTAATCACCTTGGAGTCTAATATACTATCCAACTGCAGAGGGTTTGGGGTAGGAAAATCTTTGACCCAATCTTCTCCTCCCAACTCTAAAAGAGTTAGTTGACCAGTGTATGAGGGTAGAGCCTTATAGGGATACAAATCACATACATTAAAAATGGGTGAGATGCCCAAATCTGGAGGCAAATCCACCTCATATGCATTTTTTCCATACTTATGCAATATCCTCAATGGTCATATCTTCTTCATCAACAACTTAGTGGGCTTACCCTTAGGTAGTCTTTCCTTTCTAAGTAAGCAAGTACTAGATCCCCCACCTTTAATTGAAAATCCCTCCTTTTCTTATTTGCCTTGTCCTTATATTTGTCCACTTGTTGCAAAGTCTTCTTGATATGATCATGCAACTCTTTCATCTGCTCTGCAAATGATTCACCTTGTGTACTCCTCTTGTCCTATAGACTGAGATTCCTCAACTCCAAGATCCCTCTAGGATTAGTCCCATAAACTATCTCAAATGGGCTTTTGCCAGTACTCCTATTAATGGAGTCATTATAGGCATATTTTTCCTGCCTTATAATATCATCCCATGACTATCCATGCTGCTTAGTTAAGCATCTCAATAGGTTTCGTAAAGACCTATTAACTACCTCAGTTTTTCCATCTGACTGAGGGTGATAGGCAGAAGAGAAAGACAAGTTTGTCCCTAACATCTTCCAAAGAGTCCTCCAAAAGTGACCCACAAACTTATTGTCCCTATCACTTACTATGTTTAGTGGCAACCCATGGATTCTCACTATGTCTCTGAAGAATATGCCTGCAATATGTGATCATTAGTTTTCTTGTAAGGAATGAAGTGTGTCATCTTTCTAAACATGTTCACCACTACAAACACACTGTCATGTCCCTTTGGTGTCTTTGGAATTCCCAAAACAATGTCCATACTCAAGCACTCCCAAGGTCTTTGAGGTATGGATAATGGTTGGTACAATTCAATGTTACTACTTTGTCCTTTAGCCCTCTAACATATCTGACATTGCTCCACAAACTTCCTGACATCTGACTCTAACCTAGGCCAATAGTAATACCTATTCACTTGCTCAAGTGTCTTGTCTACTCCAAAGTGGCCTCCCAAGCTTCCTCAGTGTTTCTCCTTTATTATGTTCTCCCTCATTAAGCACTGAGGTATACACATTAGGTGTCCTTTGAACAATAACCCCTCCTGCAACATGTAATTAGTAAACTCCACTTTGAATCCCTGATGGAACTTCTCACATGCCTCATAGGCATCTTTGAAATCTCTATCCTCTTTGTAGAGGTCTTTCAAGTCATTCATTCCCACACTTTGCAATTGTATCTCCTGTATAGCTAGTACTCTTCTACTAAGAGAATATGCAACCTTGTTGCTAACACCTTTCTTGTGTTTGATGACAAATGTGTATGCTTGCAAAGATTCTACCATTTTAAGGTGCCTTTGGTTCAATTTCTCCTGCCCATTCAAGAAAGTAAGGGCATGGTTATCTGTATAGACCAAGAATTCCCTTGGTAGGAGATAATGTCTCCACTTTTTGAGTGCTTGCACCATTGCATACAACTCCAAATCATAGGTGGAGTACTTTTTCTTGGCCTCATTCAACTTCTTTGAGAAGAATTCCACAGGGTGTCCCTCTTGACTTAACATTGCCCCAATAGCTATCTTACTAGCATCACACTCCACTACAAATAACTGATTGAAATTGTGGAACCTAAGAGTAGGTAGCTCTACTATCATTTTCTTAAACATTTCAAAGCCTTGATTTGTTGCTACTGTCCACTTGAACTGGCATTTGATTCCTCCCTTAATAGTATTAAGGATAGGTGCACATACATGACTAAAGTTTCTCACAAAATTCCTATAGTAGGAGGCTAATCCATGAGAACTTCTAACATCTCCTATTGATCTAGGTGTTGGCCATTCCAAAATAGACTCGACCTTATCAAGATCCATCTTCATACATCAATTAGCAACAATAAAACCAAGATATACAAATTCAGTTTCAAGAACTCACATTTTGCCTGATTGATCATCAACTTCTCTTGGTGTAGCCTCCTCAATACCATCTCCAAGTGCTTCATGTGTGAAAGAATTGATCAAACTCAATTCTGCACAACCCAAGAAGAACCTGTTAGCCAATAACCTGTTACAAGAAAAGAAGAAAATGGAGACAGAAGGAAAATGCTCTCAGAATATGAAAAATGCATAATAGATCAAAGAAAAAGTACAAAGCTCAACCTTATAAAAGGTGAGAAAGAAACCCTAAAGGAAAACTAGGTTTCACATTATTAATTAATAATTAATTAATAATGTACCTAAGTGAAGCTTAAGTAACTAGAGTAATATAAACTTATATAATTAAATCGATATGATTTAATTAATAAGTATAAAGTAATAATACTCTAACACCCCCCCTTAAGCTGAACGCAGGGAGAAAGCTGACCTAGCAAAAAACTATGAAAGCAAGAAATGGGTCCCGGCAACAAGGCCTAATCAGGTACCCAGTACAAGGAAATCTTTGTAAACCGGAGACAAAGGAGAAAACCTAGTGGGAAAAACTCCTCTCCAAAAAGAGATATAAAAGCAAGCAAAGACAGAAGGAATGACTTCAAGAGACTTTCTCAAATCCAATAGTACAATGCGTGCTGCCAACCCCCCCGTGAGAGAGGGTCGAGGCTTCGAAGCCCCCCGGAATGAAAGAACCCCTGGATCAATGAACAAACCACCATGACTCCAATGCAAAGGAGTGAAAGGAAGTGGGCACTAAAGAGGTGACCTCAAAAGATGAGGTGTCACTGGAAGGCCGAGCTG
>MU223664.1:6102432-6138424 GCA_018584345.1 Thuja plicata
CTTTTGGAATAAACTTGAATGTTCAATACAAGAAAAAGAAGCAATACAAGAATCCATCTAAAAAAGAAGATCACCATGTCTCCTCTAATCGACATGGGGGCATAAAGTCAAAAGAGATATCTAAGAAAGAAAACTACAAGACAAGTATAGGTTCCAAAATCCATCATTGAAGATATTCTCTCTAAATCATCAAAAAGAAATGAAAAGCCTATGACTATATGGATTCGAAAGTCTCTCTTGAAAGAGTCTCATGTTGAGAAACAAGTGAAGTTGACATTCAAGCTTTCAAAGGCTTCCACTTCATCTTCTTCCAAAAACATTATTTCATTCCATGCGCCTAAACCGCAACCTCTGTTATCCATTCACCATATTCCTTCACGTATTCCTTTATTCACATTTCCTTCATCCTCTCACCCTTCAAGGTGTGTATTGACGTTGATCTTGCCTTTGCTTTTTGTCTACCCTTTCACAATCCTTCCATTCACTATCCTTCTACCTTCTATCATTTTTCCTCATTTGTTTATTCCTCCTATCTTCCAACCTCACTCGCTTTGCATAAAACCTTATCCTCCATTTCTCTCTTTCATCTTCCTTTCCCTATCAACATCTTTGAGCATATAATTTTGAATCCTTGGCATATCATGGTTTATCCTTTTAAGAAACATTATCTAAAAAGCTTGCCTTCTTCCAAAAAATTCAAAAATTCAAAAAAAAAAAGAGAGAAATTTTTTTAAAGAGAAATAATTTTGTCCTATGGCAAAAACCACTCCCTTGTGGCACCTTGGATAGGTACCATGATGAAAACTTGGCAATCAGGCATCATGTGTAGTTATTCTACTTCTTTCAACCATTCTGTATTCTCTCTTTGATCTTGACAATGTTGATCTATACACGAACATTTGGGCTATCTTGTGAGCTATCTTACGATGATCTTGCTTTCATTCCTTTCATGTTTTCATCTCTATCTTCCTCCATTCATTTTCGCCTATCTTTATCCTTCTCCCCTTTGGTCTTGATCTGAAAAAAAAAAGAGAAAGAGTAAAACACGGTGCTATGAAGCCTCTTGATAGGTCTACTCCTTTGGACTGCATCCTTTCCTACTTTTGCATCACGCTTTTGTGAGTTATCCTATGTTGGCCTTTCATTGCTTATCCAAATGTGCTTTACATGATGTTTCTTTTTCCCTAGCTTGGGTACTCTTGAGGAGTTTGCCTTTGGGGATTTCTTCCCTTTATTCTCCTTCATTCTCCTATCTTCCATCTCTTCCACCAACTTGCTAATCCCTCATGTCCTCCACCTTGCTAAAACATTGGGACTGCGCAATGTGATCTTGCTTGGTAGTTTGATTCCCATTCTGTTTGGGGTCATCCTTTTGTACATACTTATTGATCCTAAAAAAATCCAAAAATGATATATTGTCAAAAATGCTAAAAATCAGAAAATGTCCTGAAAAATGATCATCTTAATGAAAAGTTAGCAATAGGCGCTTTGATGTATCTTCAAAAAAATTATATATTCCAAAAATACAAAAAATTCAAAAAAATTTAAAAATGAAGAAAATGCCTTGGTGAAAACCTGGAAACAGGCGCCTTGGTAGCAAAAATTCAAAAAAATTATAAAAAGTCCTTAAAAAAAGAAGAAAAAAATGAAAAAAATGAAAGAGAAAAAATTGTAATAAAATCCAAGTGGTGAAAACCTAGAAACGAGCGCTACTTGAGGCGTTTGCACCCCTGTTTCTTAGCGCGTGTCTGCAACACTTAGCCTTTATCCATCATGCCTTGTCCTTGTTGCCTTGGTCTGGAATTGGTCTTTGTCTTTGTCTAGGGGGCATAACTATGTTAGCGTTGGTCTCTTAGATGTGTTAGTCTTTATGACATCTCACAAATGGTGTTTTTCAACACCACCCCAACTGTATTTTTCAATACAACCCTTGACATTGAGTGTTTTTCAAAACTTATCGGTTTGGTATTACCCTATTTTTGTCATGTGGTCTTATCTGCTTGCGAGCATTCAATCCTTATCCTTAGAACTCAGTATTAGTTAACACACTTAAATTTTTAAACAGGACACTTAATGCTTGAGCTATGTCATGATCTTTTCTGTGTGCTGACTGTTATTGATTTTTGTTGAGTGTCCTTGTCTAATAAGTCTCTCCGGGATGCATAGCTAGAGGAATTGGGGCATGGGACGTGTTTTTATTTGCTTCCTACTTTATGCTATACTATTTTTGCACAACCATTCTGCTGGTCATCCTGGCCTCTATGTCTTGATGCGAGCATGGCTTTGCTATATTAAATTGGGTAAGCTAACATCACAGTCATCTTGACCTTTATGTATTTGATGCTTATGTTAGAATCTTTCCACATTCATATCTTCATAGTTGCACTTGTGACTAGTGATGATTGTGTGATTTTCCGATGTCTGTTAATAATGGCCCAATGATGAAAATAAGTTCCTTAACATTCTCTGATGAATGATGAACACAAATTCCTATGTTACATTTGCTCTATTGCAAATACACCTTTTCATTTTCATGTAGCTTGCATTGTTAGACCTCATGTTAATTTGCATTTTAGGCTGCATTATGAGTTTGTGAGGGTTTTCCTTCATCTTTCTTGTGGACTTTTAATCAACTGTGATCATGTTTTGATCTTCATTTCCTTATCTTCTTTCATGATCTCAATCAAAATTTTCTATTTTAAACAATTGATTGATTTTGGGGCATTCTCTTTCTTAAGGCAAATTCTCTTTCTTCTCTCCATTTCTTTCCACCTCTTCCAAACTTCTATCTTTCATTCATTTTTATCCCACTTCTTTTCTCCTAATTCAACCTTGGGGCATAATCTTTCATGCTTGATGATCTACCTTTATTCTTTGATCCTTATATCTTTCATCTTACATCAAGAACCTTATCTTTAGTTTGATTTGATCAAATTTATCAATTTGTTGTTTCTCCTCTATCTCATTTCGATTTCGATCATGAGGGGGCAGTACCTGTCAAACTTCAATCGTTGATTCAACTTTATCAATCCTATCAATTGCTCCGCTTGGGGAAACCTTGCCTGAGATTCTTATCTTGGACATGTTAATTACCTATTTATAGGGGTGTTGACCTTGTCTTTTTCAAACAACTTATCTTTGTCTTGATGTGTTCCCATAAAGATCACACGTCTGGTTTGTTTTGTGATCCCAAATCGATCTCACACTTCAACTCCATTCTTTGACTACATGTGTTCCCATAAAGATCACACATTAGTCAAAGAGGGGCAAATGTATGCACCCTAATATGGTTGCCTAGACTATGGGGCCCCATTTATCAATTTATCAAATTCCTGAATCAATGCTTTGCAACATTTCCAATTCAAATCAATTTCCTCGATCAAATCATAATTAATTCAATTATTTCAATATTTCCTAAGGTTTGATCATTTTATCAATTATCTTATTTAATTAAAAGAAAACAATTCCTTTTTTAAATAAAATAATCTTATTTAATTAAAATTCCTTTTTAATTAAATTATCTTATCTTATGTAATTAAAATCTCTCTTAATTAAATAATATTATCTCATTTAATTAAAATATCCCTTTTAATTAAATTAAATAATCTTATTTAATTAAAAGAAAATCCCTCTTTTAATTTAATAAAACCCCCACTTAAATCCCTCTTTGTTGAAAAAAGAAATAAATTAAATAAAAATAAATAAAGTTACTTTTTCTACACATCTTCCTAAGTGGTGGGCTTTTTGCCTCTTAATCATAGCCTTTGATTTTGCCTCTTAATCTCTACCGTCCATTTCTCTTTATAAGGAAACCTCTTCTTCTCATTTGATGGACAAGATTTTATGCTATTGTTATGTTGCAGGTTTGGAGAGCAATTTTGGAGGAGATTTTGAGCACTTGAGCTTGGATATTGCAACTTCTCTCTTCTTGTCTTCCTCTTTCATGCCCCATGGCAATCCATTTAGATTAATTTTGCATTTTCATGTTAGATTAAATTCATGTTTCCTTTCATAGATTAATCTTGCATTTGTATTTCCTTTCATAGAATAATCATGCATTGTTATCATATAGATTAATTTCCTTTTTTGCATTGTTATCATATAGAATAGCTTTCATTTTCATGCGTACTTGATGATCATGGAGAATAGCATTCTTGCTTTTCCTCTTTGAATCTCTCGTTTTATGGTGTACTTGCATGGGCACAAACTAGATCAATCTAAGGGCCTTCATTACAAACCCTTGCACTCCATGAATAGAGAGCTATGAGTCGCCATTCGAGATCTCATTCTTGAGTAATCTTGGATACAATGATTCATAGAAGTGTGACACATTTTTAGCACACAGTTCCCACATGATTATCCTCATTAGGTTCTTGTAAGGGATCCATTTGAAACTTTTTTTCTTGTTTAGTAATCACATAGATATTCTTTTCACCATCATGAATGGCTTTCACATCATATTGTCATGGACGTTCTAGAAGAAGATGACATGCATCCATGGGCAATATGTCACATAGGACCTTGTCCTTATACTCTCATATCTCAAACTCCACCATAGTTTGTTCATCCACCACTATCTGTTGTCCCTTGTTTAACCATGACACTTTGTAGGGGATGGTGTGAGGTATCCTTCTAAGTTTCAAATTATCCACCATCTCAGTTGACACTATGTTCTCTGTGGATCCTGAGTCCACTATTACCTTGCAGATCTTCCCATGTGACCTACAAGTAGTTTTAAACAAGTTCTTTCTTTGAGGTGGTTCTACAGTACTAGGAACTTTCAACAAAGTCCTTCTCAACATAAGATTTTCTCCATCCAATAATGGCCCTACCTCAGAGATTGGAGAAGTGACACTTTGGGTGTCATCCTCTTGCACTAACTAATTTCTTCTTTCTCCCATAGATGATGTGGAAGTCTTGTCAGGAGATTTGCCCATTGTATTGCCCACTTGATTGTAATTGTCACATATACAGTGAAGAAAAAATTGGTCCTTCCTTGTGACTGGAATCTACCCCTTGGTGGCCCTCTTCCTCTGTATCCTCCTCTTTGGAATGATCCCCTATACTAGTTACTCCCACCATTGTCAGTGGAATGAGTCTCTTCTGGCCTACTTGGGCTTTTTCCTCTGCCAAAGTTACCTCTACCTCTGAATCCTTTATTGTTATTACCTCTACCTCTTGTTGGAAATCATTCCTCCTTCCAGCCTTCTCCTCTACTCTCAAGGCTAGCTGAAAACATTTGTGCATACTGTCAGGAGCCATCATACCGATTTCATCTTAGATTCCTTCTCTCAACCCATTGAGGTACCTTGTGACCTTTTCTACCTCTTCTTCTTGTCTTCTTTCCCTTAGGCTCAATTTTTGGAACTCCTTAGTGTAGGCACTTACTAACAATTCCTTTTGTCTCAAGTTCTGCAACTTCTGATACATTTGAATCTCATAATCAGTGTGTAAGAATTGTGCCCTCAACCTGATCTTCATTCTATCCCAAGAAACTATATTCTTCTTACCAATAGTTACCCTATCATCCTACATCATGTTCCATCATACCAATGCATATCCTTTTAGTCTAGCCTGGCATAACTGACTCTCTTTTCCTCTGACACTTCTTTGTAGTCAAACTGGTTGTCTATAGCCTCTAGCCAATCCAATAACTCTTCACCATTCAAACTGCCACAATAGTAAGGTATGTGTTCCATACTATCTTTGTTTAGGGACTTAAAGACATCTAAGAACACCTTATGTTCTTTATCCATCTCCATTTCTTTTCCTTTTCTAGTTGTCTGTCCTATCTGGCTTTCATCCTCCTCATCACTTTCATCTCCCCATTCAGTGACATTCCTCTTACCCTTTATCTTTGTCAGATTGGCCTTTGCCAATAGATTTTGGACCAAGTCCACTATGGCATATTTTCTCATTTCCTTGGGTGGCATTCTGTCAACCTCGTGGCTTTCCTCCCCTTCATACATACACTAAACTTAAATAAATTCTGGCTCTGATACCACTCTGATGCAGAGGGTCTAGAGTTCTAGTGTTTCCTTCTCCCAAATTGTTTAATACTTCTCCTAACCATCAAATGTTCTACTCTTCTATGTGTTCTTCACCAATATGGATCTCCTAGACCCTCCCTACCAACTTTCCTCCTAGGTATAGTTGATTTGATGAAGACACAAATTTCACACAATTTCAACTAGTCCAACTAGTTCATCAATCTTCTTGATTTTCCACTAGATCTTCCCCTAGAACCCCAAACCCTTGCTTAGGATCTTTCCAATACACCTCATAGACTCTTTCCTATGTTCTTGACTCATTAAAAGTCCATTGGAAACATTTCCAACACTTGTGGATACTTCAATAATCCAATTGTTGTCAATATGCACTAGTAGGCCTAATTAGGCCTATTTCTAGTAGGTCAATTCTCACTGTTTTGGGACAAATGCTCCCAATTCTCTAAAAAAACCTCAAAGAAGACTTTATAAATCTAAAATCTATCCCCTAGACCTTCAAGAATCCAAAGCTATAGTTTCTCAAGGCACCCATAACCCTAATTGGTAATAGGCCCTAGTTTTTAGCCTATCTTTTAGGCCTCTAGACTAGTCAGTGCAATATGTCTTCAATTTAGTCTTCAAAATTAATTTCACCATCTACAACCTTTTTATCCTTCAAGGATACATATTAGGGCTTCTACACATGCCACTAAGTCATCCATTCAAGATCATGGGTGCTCTTCTCAATCCAATCTTTACCCTGTCCAAGCTCACCTACTCCTAGCAGTCATCCATAGGGCTTCACTCCAAGTCTAGGAATTCCTTTGAAAGAAAAAAAAAGGAAAACAAAAACACTACGTACAGAACCTAACCCATCATCCCACATGGTTTCATCAATTTTCAACTGTGGATTCTTAGGTTAGAGTCATTTTTGTTCTTGCAACTTTGCAAATGGAACTTGCAGACATAGTCACTTAAATCCTAATGTAACTCCACACAATATTAACTTGGAATCAAACTACTATATGCAAAAGAAAGCTAATACAATACAATACACCCCCATGGGGTAAGATCATCTAATCTAATCCGTACACAGTCGTACAGAATGCACAAAACACTATAATTTGCAAAGAATCTGAAAAATCCATCCGTACAGAATGATAACAAAATTACTATGCAATCCAAAACTCCACTAACCATTCAAAAATCATCAATGCATGATCAAATACCTGAGCATGGGTGGCTACAACCATCCAAACCTCCATTTGCAACTTTGTGCAAAAGTTGCAAAAGTTGCTCGAGCAACTTTTGAGCATTTTTTGCTCTTTGACCATTTTAGTCAACTCAATGCATGTCTACCACTCCTATGACCCTAGTTAGGATACTTAGGGTCCTAGAAAAGACTAAAATCTCAAGTTACTCAAAAATAGAAACTTTTACTATCTTAGGCCAAAATGACCACATTGTCACCTAAGAGCACTTTTGCTCTTACAATCATGAAATGAACAAGTGGAGATCCAAAACTAATTGATCTTTTTCCAACCCAAACTAATACTCTTAACACAACCCTAAACAAACAAATCAAACAAAAATGGGAGATGCTCTATACCAATTTCTTTTTCCTTTCACCCATAGGTTCATCAATTATCTTTTCCTCATGTTTGTCACTATCATTAAAAAAACATCTGATAACTCCACATCGCTTAGTCCCTGCTTCATGCAAAGGTAGCAGTTTATGCTTGGATCCATCCCGCCTCACCACATAGGTATTTGCATGACCATAAAACATAACATGTCTTTCATGTTTCCAAGGTCTACCAAGCAACAGGTGACAAGCATCCATATGCAACACATCACATAATATCTCATCATAATAAGATCCAATCTTAAAATTAACAAGGCATTGCTCCTCAACCCTAATCTTAGACACATCTTGTATCCAACTAATCTGATAAGGGTTAGGATGTTTTCTTCTTCCCAAACTTAACTTAATAACCATCTCTTCTGACACAATGTTCTTAGAACTGCCACCATCAATTATGACATTACATACCTTATCCTTGCACTTACATCTGGTTTAGAACATATTTCTTCTTTGTACCAGTTCATTAATACATGCATCCAACCTTCTAGTGATCATAACTTCACCTTCTTCTGCAGCATTCACTGAGATTTCCTTGGTTGTCAGAGTGAACTTCTTTTGAGGACATGACCAAGCCCTATGTCCCTTCTCACCACACTAAAAACAAGTACCGCTAAAATCACTTCTTCCTCTTCTTCCATACCCACGATTGTAATCCTTAGTGGTTTGACCACTGCTAGATCCAACCTCGGTCTTCTTAGGATTATCCACCACCTTACTCTTAATAGTTGTGTCATCTGTCTTACCACCCCAGTTTCTGCTATTTTGTCTGCTCTCAAACTTCTTGTTCAAATTCTCCTCAATATTCAATGCCATCTGATAAGCATCTCGTATGGTTTTAATCCGAACAGTAAGTAACTCTTCCTGAATACTAGGTCTCAAGCCATAGATATATCTAGCAACTTTCTCCTTGTCATCTTCTGAATGTCCAGTCCTAATTAGGATCCGATAAAACTCCTCGGTGTACTCTTGCACTAGTTTTCTTGCCTCAAACCTTGCATCTTCTTGAACATCTCCAATTCATAATCCACTGGGATGAATTGCTTCTTCAACTTTTCAACCATTCAGTTCCATCTGATGATCTTTTCTTTACCTCTTCGACTTCTTTCCAATTGAACTTCTCTCCACCATATGTTTGCATGAACTTTTAGCTTTGTCTTTGAAAATAGAACTCTATCAAGATCTTCCACTTCTTCATACTCAAAGTGTTCATCCATCTCATTAATCCAATCGATCAACTCTTCTGGCCTAAGGCTTCTAGAAAATGTAGAAACTTCAATCTTAGGTCTTTTCCCAATTTTAGACATAGCTCTCAGAAATCTATCCTCCTTTGGATCTCTGACATCTTCTTTAGCTACTTTGAAATGATCTTCTTCATAAGCCTCTTCACTATTATTTTGGTTTTCTCTAGACACATTATTTCTTTGTAACTCCTCTCGCAAATCTTGCACTTGCTTCTGCAAAGCTTGAAAATCTTCAATATTGAATTCCTCCTTACGTTCTTCCTTTGTGATCTTGCGAGTTTTATTCGGAGGCATCTTCACTCCACAAATCTCCAACAATTTGAAGTCTAACTCCTTCTCCAACGATTGAAATGTTGCTCTGATACCACCTAATGCAGTCAAGGATGGAGGATCCAACAAAGGATTGTCCAAACTTGCAACCAATAACCATAACAACGGAAACAACCAGATACACAAAAATATAATCAACATTCATCTCTCTATTATCATAGATAATCAATTACATCCAACATGTTGGGCTGTAAGGCCTTCCCAGTTACAGCCAAATACAAAGATACTACTCAAGATCAACTACAGGTCTTCTTTAAGACATACAACTCACTATTCATATTCTCAGATCTAACACTTCGATCTGCTCCCTCAATCTGATGCCCTAAACTAAGAACAAAATACAACTTAAATACAAAAGGCGACTAACATGTCAGCCTACAATAACAAACATTGGAGAAACCCCCTGACCCAGATTTAGGTCCACACAATCCCAAATGAGAGACCCCAAATTAATTATGCCATGGAAATTAAATACAAAAGTTAAACAGATCAGGATAAACAACTCAGGAAGAGAACACTGAGCAAAAAAAACCACTTGGTAAAAGCATACCTGAGCAAAAAAAACCAACTCAGTAAAAGCATACCCGAGCAACAGAAACCAACATACACCGAGACCCGTCGGTAAAGCAAGATAGAAAGAGTACGTGAGCAACAGGGTAACTTAGCACTTCACCAAGCAGTCTCCAAACAAGCTAAAGAACAAAAGAAAAAATATTTTTGTTTGATACAGGATTGCCAAGGATCCTAGGATGCTCCTGCATCAAGGAGTCTCATGAATTCTCCTTTGAGCATCAGTTAGGCCTTCCAGTTTCCCCTCTCATTCAGTGGTTTCCTTGTTGTCCCGTGACTTTGTTTCTTCCGCCTTGGAGTTCCATTGGTTCGATCATTTCCACAGGGATTCTAACTTTCTGGGGGGGGCTTTGGTGTCTCATCCCTCTCTCATGGGGGGGCTGGTTGTACTTATGGTTTTGAGAGAGTCTCTTGAGCCATTTCTATTCTATTTTTTTCCATCTCTTTTTGGAGAGGGGTTTTTCCCACTGGGTTTTCTCCTTTGTCTCCGATTTACAGAGATTTCCTTGTATTGGGTACCTGATCAGGCCTTGTTTCTGGGACCCGTTTCCTACTTTCATAGCTGTGCTAGGTTAGCTTTCCCCCTGAGCATAGCTTAAGGGGGGGTGTTAGAGTAATCATTAGTTTTCTTATTAATTAAATCATGTTGATTTAATTAGTTAAGTTATTACTCTTTAGTGCTTAAGCTTTCTCTTATGTGCATTACTAATTAATTCTTTTATTAATTATTAATGTGGAACCTAGCTTTTTTAGTTTCTAGGGTTTTGTTCACCTTTACAGGTTGAAACTTGTAATTCTTTTTTCATAACTTGGAATATATTTTTTCTCTCACATTTTTTAGTACTTTGTAGGATTTGAGAAATACAAATCTATAGAACCCGAAGAATGCCTACATGCAAATAATCTATTACAGGAGAGAAGCTAAAATAAGGAAAAAATAGAACTCAGAAAGTACTCCAAAATGTGAGAGAAAAATTATATTCCAAGTTATGAAAAAAGAATTACAAGGTTCAACCTATAAAGGTGAACAAAACCCTAAAAATTAAAAAAGCTAGGTTGCACATTAATAATTAATAAAAGAATTAATTAATAATGCACCTAAGAGAAAGCTTAAGCACTAAAGAGTAATAACTTAACTAATTAAATCAACATGATTTAATTAATAAGAAAAGTAATGATCAATATAACACCCCCCTTAAGCTAATCTTAGGGGGAAAGCTAACCTAGCACAACTATGAAAGCAGGAAATGTGTCCCGACAACAAGGCCTGATCAGGTACCCAATACAAGGAAATCTCTGTAAACTGGAGACAAAGGAGAAAACCCAGTGGGAAAAACCCCTCTCCAAAAAGAGATGGAAAAAATAGAAGAGAAATGGCTCAAGATACTCTCTCAAAACTAGAAGTAAAACCAACCGCCCATGAGAGACGAATGAGACACCAAAGCCCTCCCAGAAAGATAGAACCCTTGTGGAAATGATTGAACCAATGGAACTCCAATGCAGAAGAAACAAAGGCACATAACAACAAGGAAACCCTTGAATGAGAGGTGAAACTAGAAGGCCTAACTGATGCTCAAAGGAGAAATCATGAGAGTCTTGTAGTGGAATCTCCAATGAAGGTGGGCCAATAGATGGGTTGAATTTGTCATCTGGGAGGAGATGAATATCCTCAGATATGCCCTTAAGAAAATGGGTAGGTGGCTCCATGTAGGAAGAAACCATAAGAGGTACTACTAAAGAGGAATCATGCTGAACAAATGCACACTCAACATGAGGAGGAGGAGGTGTGGAAGCCACAACACTGATCTCAGGAACAACACATAAGTTCAGGTGAACCGACTTATCTTCAATGGGCACTCGTGAAGTAGGAGAGATATTCTTTGAAAATGAAGATGGTAGACCAAAAAGAGAGGAGTACAAGCGGGTAGCATGATAAATTGTCCCTATGGAAACAATATTGCCCGTCACACTATCTCTGATGTGCAATGAATCTGGAGTGAACTCAATTGTCTTCCCTGTCCCACTATGAGTAATCTGATAAATAGAGAGAATGTTAGAGGACAAGGATGGAACACATAGTACATCATGGAATGTACCATCATTAATGTCAATAGAACCCTTCCCACAAACAGTCATAACAGTTTTTTTCCCCATCATAATGTGTGGGGTAGGTGAGGCCTCAAAAGATGAGAATAAACCTTGAGAAGATGTCATATGGTGTGAAGCACCTGAATCCAGTAGCCATCTAGAAGAGGGAGCAATAGTAGATGCACATAACGCATGGCCCTTTTCATTGTCTGACCCATCTTCCTGAGAAGATGATGAAGAAGGCCAGTGAGAAGAGGAAGAAGGAATATCAATCTTGCTCTTGTGAAGAAGAGTTGTCAAATCAAAAATCTATTGGGCATATCCATCTACCTTCTTTTGAAAGCACTACGACTCATCATGATTGGGATTATTACAATAAGCACACTTAGGTTTTTCAGTCTTTAATTTCCCCTTATTTGGAGGAGGTGGGCTAGAGGAATGCTAAGAAGGAGAATCCTTCCAAAACTTTGTGGTTGGTGATACCTATTTCTGCTCTGGTTTCCGTGAAGATGGATGAGAAACTAAAGCATGGCTCATAGAGCCAGAAGTATCATCCAACTATTGAATCTTTGACTGCTCTCGAGTCAACTGATCAGAAAAGGCCACAAAGGAAGGCATAATGTGCCTAGGACCCAAAGCATCCATAGTGGAATAGAAAGTGGAGGAGAAGATCTGGAACTGTCCTCGAAGCTTTGAGAGTATCAGAAAGATACACTCATTATCTGATTTGGTCTTCCCACATCCCTGTAAAAGTGAACAAAGAGCATTGAACCTCATCAAGAAGTCCTCAATGGTGGAAAAATTGTCAAGAGACAATGATGTCAACTCTGCATCAAGCTGTAGCGCCTGAAACTCATTCATTGTGCCAATAGATCTGCAAACTTTCCCCAGATGGCTCGAGGAGTGTGCAAATTCTCCAAATGAAATAAGAGACTGTCAGAGATATTCAGTGCAACTAAGCCCATGACTTCATCCATCTTATTCCTGTGATGAAGAACCTCAAAAGGAAACTGCAAAATAGGTTGGTTCTCATCCAGACAGGACCATAAGCCCTGTGACATGAGCAATCTGGTCATGTACACTTTCCAAGTATGGTAATTATGCGGCGTCACCCAGTCAACTAAACGATCCAAAATTGAGAGAAAGAAGATGGAAGCAGAAGGGTCTTTCTGAAGTAAGTTACAAAAAGAAAAATGCACCCCCAAAAATTTAGTAAACTATCCCCTATACACCAAAAGAACTTAGAGAGCACAAAAAACAAGAAGAGAACCTGGTGACCTGATGCAGTGAGAAGAGAACCTAAAGCTGCTACTTTGAAGCTCAAAATAGGTACTCAAATAGCCAAATTTGCAGACGAACCCCACACGGTGGTGTCTGGCTCGGAAAGAGCTTTTCGATGATATCTCATTTTCTAAAAAATGATATTGTATGCTCAAGTTACGACCAAAAAACTGACAAGAGGTCGGAATAGGCAACTCATTGGAAAAATACAGTGATGGGAACAAATTTGACGTCCAAATGGTCGTCGCCTGTCACTGGAAAAAATTTGACGGCCATTTGACCGTGATGAGGCCGTCACGCCGAAAAAAAAAGTCAGCCACTGGAAAAATTTTCCTGTCACCGGAAGGTGACGTCACCCGTCGGAAAGGTGACATCAACCAGGGGACAACCCGCTGGTGCGCGGGTGGCAGCCTAGTGGCGTGTGGGCGGTGCTGGTGATGCGCAGGCCAAGCGCTGGTGGTGCGGTGGGTGCACACTTCCTGTGCAACAAAAATTAAGTTTTTTTGATTTTTTGAATTTTGAGCCTCGAAAAACGTGCTTGGAGGCTGATTTTTTTTCAAAGGTCACGAAGGCCAAAATGAATAAAATTTATATGAAAATATAGTTTCTTAGGCCTTCTAAGCGCGATGGCAAGGTCCGTTTGTGCCCAAAATGCACCAAAAAAATTCTTCACCTTCAAATTGAAGACAAAACCTCAAAAAGCTGAGATTTTTGCCTTCGAATCTCTGCTTCAGAAAACACCAGAAAAGGCAGCAGTAGTACAACTCTTATACCATGTAAGATTTGAGAAATATAAATCCACAGAACCCGAAGAAAAGCTCCATGAAAATAACCTGTTACAGGAGAGAAGATGAAAGGAGGAAAAAGTAGAACTCAGAAAGTACACCAAAATGTGAGAGCAAAATTATATTCCAAGTTATGAAAAAAGAATTACAAGGTTCAACCTATAAAGGTGAACAAAACATTAAAAACTAAAAAGCTAGGTTGTACATTAATAATTAATAAAATAATTAATTATTAATGCACCTAAGAGAAAACTTAAGCACTAAAGAGTAATAACTTAACTAGTTAAATCAACATGATTTAATTAATAAGCAAACTAATGATTACTTTGACAGTAGGGAAGGGGGAGAATGCTGAATGGGAAGGGGGGTGAAACTAAAACAAAAAAAATCTTAGAGAAACCTACAAATAATAGCTTCACTCATAACTTTGACAACATGAAAATGGAGTAGGTGGACTTAACAAACGATGTAATGCTAGATGAAGAAGAAGCCAACACAAATAATATTAAAGGAGTTGCACTGAAGGTCAAACTACAGTAAGAGACCTGGAGATAATGAAGATCAAGCTGGCAACACTAAGGACCAAGGTTCTTGAATTGGAAAGGAATATGGGAAGTGTCTCAAGGTTCATTCTCTGTGTAATGCACAACTTTTCTACCTCCTTGTGCCTCATGAAGAAAAATGTGTTGGGAAAAGATGTTGAGGATGAAGGAAACTACAAGAAACTATTTAAGTTCATAAGTAAGGATTGAAACCATGTGCTCCATCAAGGTGGATATGACATCAAGCCTATTGGTCATGCACAACTTCCTTTGGTTTTTTACTTTTAATAATGTTAGTTTCCTGTGGAGACTCTAAGTTAGAACTCCTTTTAAATCTGTTGGTATCCTAAACTATGACTCCAGGGTGAATGCTTTAGTATTTTTTAGTTCGATGTTAGATATGGTTTCCAATATGGTGTTGGGATCTAATTTAGTAGTTTATAGTTTTTTATTAGATATAACTTTCAATCTATTGCTAGACTCTCATAGTTTTTGATGTTGATATGTCATTGTGTTTTGTTGATCTATGTGCATTGGGTTTTACACTTTTGGGTTGTGGTAGTTAAGGGGACAAAACCCTTATTTTGTTGTTGTTTAATATTAAAAACAACATATAAGAAAAATTGATATGTGGCTCCACAAATTTTTCCCTTCTTATTTTTTTGCTTCCATTTTTCCCTCCAAACTTCAATATAAAAATTATTATCAGCTGATAGGCTTCTATTGTGGACTTAATTTTCCACAAATAACCTAAAAATTTGCCTGATGCTTCTAGACCTTTTTTGATGTTGCAAAACCATTTTGTAATTGATATGGTAGTGAGAAACAAAAATGCCAAAAATATTAAAAATTTAATTTCCAATTTACTTTGCAACCAATCCTTAATGCGAAAACAAGTTTAATGGGACAAACTTAATATCAAACCTTTTTTTGCCTTGCTCCTAAAAATAAATTTAATCTTGTTTTATTTGTTGATTGCATAGTGAAAAGTTTCATGGAATGGGGAAACATTTTATTTATATGGCATGTTTAGTTATTAATCATTATCGTGCTTAGTCATACTATCACACTTCAAACTAATTTGATTATATCATAAATTAATGGCTATATGTATATTTTCATATTTGTCATTTTTATTAGTTAATATTAGTTATTGAAGAGAAATAAAGTGATTATTTTAAGTATGGTATTAAAAGTTAATTGTATTTGGAGTGTATTTTAAACATAAAAGGATTCTCTTAAAATTTCACATATTATAATATGATAATAAAATATAATATAAAATTATTTTTGATTAAGTTCAATAGCATAACAAGGGTGCCAACCCTTGCACATCCACAATCTGAGGTGTCAAAGAGATCAACAACACATTATCAAAAGTGCTGCCTATTACAAGTAAAGGCCATTAACAACACACTATCAACAAAGTTAGTATCCGACCTCAAAAGGCTGCTTAAAGATCAAGAGGCCACAACCATCCATTTACAACACAGAGGCCAAAAAGGCCAATAATAACACACAAGCATTTAGGCTAGTACAAAACAATAAGCAATTAGCATACAACCCACAAGCTTACAAGGGGGGTTTTGAAAGGCTTGAGCCTTCATATTAGATCTTAAAATGGTGCCTAAAACCATACAATAATAAAATGGCATCCCTCCAACAAAAAATTGACCCCCATCTATGAAACTCCTTTCCACGTCAATAAGAAAGGAGCCCATCTCAATAAGAGTAGAAAAGGGAGATACCAACAAATTGGAGCACCAACCATGATTGCATCCCACGTCTAAGCAATCGTTGAAAAGAGAAGACCACATAATATTATAAACAATCTCTTTCACACAACAAGTCTTCACTCCACAGGAACTACAAAAGAATAAGAAGGAAATAAAATGAGCCAAAACATCACCATAGCCATTAGAACACACCCCACCTCAAAAAAGGCAAACTTCACCTCCATAGTAGCTCCATTGGGAAAAATCCCAAAACAAGGAGTATAAACCCAATTCCAAGAAGAGAGCAGCCAAATCCCAGATTCAGCAAGGGCAAATACAACCCCAAAATTTGCATGAATCCTTAACTAGAAACAACCATCAGCCAAAACAAGCCCTTGAAAACTAACAACAAATGTCTGGCCATCAGAATAAATACCACTATCCTCACCAGCTAAAATGGACAATCCAATGAAAAAGACAAAAGAAAAATTGGTAGTGTTGGTAACTTCCACCATAGTCCAGTTCCAAAGGGTTAAAAACCTATGAACAACAACCAACATAAGCGTCATCCAAAGCTCACAAAAAAGAGAACACTACTTGCAAATCCTAGAAAGTACCAAAGCTTAACCATAGGGTACGAACGTCGAAGACCAACATAACCCCCACATATTGAGGCAATAAAATACACTTAGACTGGAGGTTATCCTATAGTTTTTATGAGCTTACTAAGAGGTCCCAATACTCCATTCAAGTCTCTTCCACTCATGATTACAAGGTAGAAAGCCACCAACCACAAGAGAGAAAACACCATAAAAAACCCCAAACAAGGGACAAAGTCCATGGAAGGTGAGGAACAAGAAAAATATCCTTCCAAACCCCCCATGAACCAACTAAATGAAGCCCCATGGTAAATAGAATTTCCATAGTCCAAACAATTGGAATATAGATTAACCAACATTCGTTTTAACCAAGGGCTTTAAAATTAGTTACAACTCCGACTCTCCAAATGATTGAAGAGCCACCACATCTCTATCTACAAGAAGAAATATGCCATAAAAGAAGAGTGCCACCCAAGTAGAGGGCATCCCAATATATAAATAAAGTGATCAAAACTATAAAAGATCTTTGCCACAAAATAGGGGCATATAAGAGACTTTCAACCAAATAGAGGTGGCTAATCAAAAGAGCAAGGTCAAATCATCCTCCCTTCAAACACTCAACTTCGTGAAATCAGAACTAGTGCATATCAAACCTACACATGGTAGGAACAAATCATTTAACAAAAAGAGAGCTAAAGCCCAAAGAAAGACATGACATAAACCAAACTTCCTCAAGGGAAATGTCATCCACAAACAATTGAAAGAACAAAGGAAACTTGCGGCAAACAATAGTAACATGGCACAGAAGCCCTAGCCCTTCAAGTGACATGTCCATAGCATCCAAAGTCCTCATCATGGCAAATTGTAAAAAGTCTCAGGGCCAAGATCCCCGACGCCATCAATATTGCGACCAAAATCTGCAAGATCCACCAAACCATGACCACTAGAAGAGTCTAATGTCTAGGAAAATTGTAGATGTGAGCCCAAAATAAAATTTGTCTCAAACCACAACCCTTGCCAAAAAAACCCCCAAAATTGATAGAGGTAGACCACCAATCTAAAGCAGGAAGCATCCTCTACAAACAACATAGGAAAGACGACCATGATAGGAGGAAACACTGCCTCCACAAGGAACATATCCAACACACCCTGTAATGAAACAAGGTAAAAGCCTTCATCAACAAAGGAACATACAACTGCAATAACTCTTCCATCATCGTCCTTATCCCCCTGTGCATCCCCCTTTGCAACTCTATTTGAATGTCCCCCTCTACTCCCTTTCCCGCTCACTTGCTCCATCCTAATAAATAGTAAATGTTGTTAGGGAGGGGTCACCTGTGTTTTGGCTCGTGGATATTCTTGTTAGCATATGAATACAGCTCTAAGATGTTCTCTCTACTTTTGTTACATATTTGGCAATGTATTTCAAAATGAGTGCTTGTGAGATAATAGAGTGACAATCTATATTGGCTCTCTATATTAGATTCATTTATGGGTTGTATATGTTTATAATATGGAATTATTATAATATATTATAATATTAGTAAATTATATTATATTATATTAATAGATATAATATATTTCATATATTTATCATATAATTATAATAATTAATATGCACAAGATAATTCTTAATTTATTACATTTATATTACCTATATATCTTATAAAGAGTTTTTATTACATTTATATTACCTATATATCTTATAAAGATTTTGGAAACTGATTTACTTGTTATAGTAATATAATATTAGTTATAGTAATGAAATAATAAAAATAATATTAATAATTTAATAATAATGTTATAAGATAGTATTATAATAATAATATAATATTAATTAATAGATTATAATAATGTCATAATCATAAAGTTATAACATTAAAATATAATATATAAATTGTTATGTATTTATTATAATAGTAATGGGTTGGAGGCCTAGCTCAATTGGCGAGAGCTTCCTAGGTCTTGAGGTCTAGTCTCTCTTGATTATTATTTTTTATGTAATACGTACTGATATTGTTACATAATTTATCAATATATTCATCTTATTGTTAGGTATACAAAAAGAACCTTTAATCTTATCCCTCAACTTTTATCTATGCATTCTACCTCACTTTTCCACTATTCTATATGTTATTTTGCATTCTATAATCTTTAAGACATTATTTTTAATATTTATTTATTTATAAATTTGTTGAGTTGTAAAGTTAATTTACAATAATAATACTCTATCTGCAATATTAAAATCTAAATATAAAAATAAAGTGTTAATTATTATTAATTTCATATAAAAATATAATTCAATATTTATATAATCACTAGCTTAAAAAAAATGATATATGGCGTTGTCTAAATAAAGCTAAACAGGGCATAAAGACATCTCCTAGAGATAGTAGTCAAAGGTGAGGCATTGAGTAGGGTAGGGGTGGACAGAAACCAAGTTAAATTTGGGAATATATATAGTTCGTGTTAGGTGCTTAGACTTTGTTTGATTCGAGAGGCGGTTGAGAGAGGATCTGAGAAGATGAGGAACGAGCGAAGAGGAATAATGAGGAATAGAGATCTGAAGGAAGGAGGAGAAGAAGGGGCTGCAGCGGTGGCGTTGCTTCTGCGATGGCTTCCATCTCTAACCATAGATATGTGCGATCCATGTGCCCGTCTTTTGCAAGATCGCGCCAATCAACTCGCTTCCGGTATTTATCTAGTTCTTCATTCATCATAATCAACATTTTATAGCCCAGGAGATCTGAAAAAATCTGTTTTGGATGTGTGTTTTGCTTTAGCTTTTTATTGGGGTTTGTGTTACATTTTTTTGTTTATTTTGTTGAAGGGAAGAGTGAGAATGGGCTGGAGCAGGAGCAGGGGCAGGGGCGGGAGCAGGAACAAAGCTCGTCTGCTTCATCTCATTCTTGCAATTCAGAGGTATTGTGTGGCTCAGGAAGCAGTGGGCAAGCTCATCCTTCATGGGCAGATATTGCTCAGGAAGAAGAAGAAGAGGAGGATGTCGATTCGGCAAGGCAACAGGGTCAGGGGGTGGGGAAAAGAGTTCTGTCAAGGGATGAGAGGGAGTACTTTCGATTCGTGCGAGTAGGGCGTAAGAAAGACTATGCCAGCTTCGAAAGAGTAAATGGTAAACTGGTGAATATTGTCCAAGGATTGGAATTGCACACCGGTGTGTTCAGCGCTGCAGAGCAGAAGCGGATTGTCGATTTCATTTATCAAATTCAACAACAGGGGAGAAACAAGCAACTTAAAGGTATTTATTTTAAAGAATATTAGGTTTTCGCAGTCCATTTTAGTGATATAAAATTGTCATCGACGAAATTATGTAACGAACAATTAACATTGATGTTTTGGATGACACTCCATAATTCAGAAAGAAGGGGATGCTTATCCCTATCCCTCTTCTTATCCGTGTGATCCATAATTCATTAATAAAATCTTTACCTGTGCATTTTAGTTCACATCGTATGATCCATTATACATCTGGTCATTTCATATGATCCATCATCCATCCTGTCATTTTATTCAACCCTAATCCAATTTTCCATCATCCATCTGGCCATTTCATATGATCCATCATCCATGGTGTCATTTTATTTAACCCTAATTTAATTTTCCATCATCCGTCTGGTCATTTCATATGATCCATCATTCATCCTGTCATTTTATTTAACCCTAATCCAATTTTCCGTCATCCACCCTGTCATTTCGTTAACCCTAATCCAATTTTGGGTGGTGTGTTTGATCAAATCAATCCATTTGATGCAGAACGAACCTATTCAGAGCCACGAAAGTGGATGAAGGGCAAAGGGCGCGTTACGATTCAGTTCGGTTGTTGCTATAACTATGCAGTGGACAGAAATGGGAACCCACCCGGAATCATTCGGGACGAGGAAGTAGATCCAATACCTCCTCTTTTTAAAACAGCTATCCGGAGATTGGTGAGATGGCATGTGCTGCCACCGGATTGCATCCCAGATAGTTGCATTGTTAATATTTACGATGAAGGCGACTGTATACCGCCTCACATTGACCATCATGACTTTGTTCGGCCATTTTGCACGGTATCATTTCTTAGTGAGTGCAACATTATTTTTGGCTCCAACTTGAAGATACTTGGACCAGGAGAATTTGCAGGTTCCATTGCAATACCATTGCCAGTGGGGTAAACACATTTTGACTTTACATTATTTTGCTTTATAGTAATCTCTGCTGATATTGTTACTTTGATCTATTACTTTTTCGTCGTCATTACTTTAGGGGACCATAGAACATAAGTCTGATAATAATGGATTTATTTTGCAGGTCGGTTCTTATTTTGAATGGGAATGGAGCCGATGTTGCAAAGCATTCTGTTCCAGCTGTTCCAAGCAAGAGGTTGTTTATTTAATATGACATGTCTACTCTCTTGAAGCTTTGTGGTCCTTGATACCTATTATTTACTTTACATATCGTTGATTGTCATACAGGATTTCTATAACATTCAGGAAGATGGACCAATCGAAGTTACCTTTTTACTTTGCTCCTGAACCTGATATGCAAGGGATTGAACCTCTTTCGTATACAAAACATGATAGCCATACTCAATCTCAGCAGCCGAGTCAGACCAGTGTGGATAGGGAGAAGATCTCGGAGGGGGGAGATGTATCCTCTACCCCTACATTTTCGGTAGATTCAACCAATTTTCCTCCATTAAATAGCCCCCATATAGGCAACAAACAACGTGGCAATGCCAAGTACTCAGGCAATAGAACATTCAAGTAAATGAATGTAACATTTATGATAGTAATGTGGCCTTGGGCCTCAATTGGGCTGTGAAGCAATCTGGTTTACAATTGAATAATACAATATTTGAATTTAATTTTTTTTGTCACCTCGTAGAAGATGATGGTAGACTAAGATGCTTTGTGTGTGAATGTGCTATGGGCCACTAAAGTTCGAATGACCTCAGACACAGTGGATTTGCTTTAACAACGTACAATATAAGGACGATAGATTTAGGGGCCTTCATTAATCAGGTATATAGGTTCCATATTAGACATTTGAGATTATTCCAAAGGTTCTCAATCTCAATTATATATCCAAAATCACTGTGTTTAATCCACTGAAGAAGAAAAGTGGACATAATATAGTAGTGGTTTCTGGATATATTTAATATATATATATATATATAATATATGTTTAGTTCTGCTAGTTTTCCTTCTTTTTTTCTGATCAGTTGCTATTGTCTTTCTGTTCCCTTCCTGAATAAACCCTGGTGGCTGATATATATAGAGCGTTTTGGGAGAAAAACTTTTGAAAATTAAGTTGAAGGAGCAAGCAAATATCAATAGGGTCATGAGCAATCGCAGATTGTATAACTTATGCTCCTGTCACTAATTTTGTACTCCATGGTAGAACATGCAAAATGATTCTCAGCAGCTGGTCCTGTGTAGCCATTCTCATAATCAGCAATATGCTATCACATCCTTGTATTTAGAGGTACGTTTCTCTCTGTAATTGCATTATTGACTTTACAGACGAGACCTAAATAGTACATCACTAATAGGAGCTTTCTGAATTCCCATAATACAGCATCTGTGCTATGAGCATTTTTGCATGGGATTAGTGTCTTGCATCTAATCATTTTCTCTTCTTTTCTGTGGCAATCCTTAGTATAAATACAATTGAAGGAGTAGCTACTGAAATTGTTATTGGGGGATAACTTAATTTGGCTCGTCATTTTCTGATGCCAAAAATTTCTAGCATCTTTTTTCAGGCACAATAACAACTGTCGGCTACACTTTATTTGAGAACTTCTATTGCTTCAATGTTTTAAGCCAATGCATTTCAGAGGTTGAATATTTTAACATGTTCTAGATGGGTTGCTTGCTTTTCAGATTCCATTGAACACGCTGACTTCATATTACTAAAAATTAGACTCTGTTACAAATTCTAGAATGAGAACAATTTGTTGGAATGCGAAGTAAAACATTGATCATTGCAATATCGGGCTCACCAGACCAAATTTTTTGATGCAAAACATTTTTATCCTCTAGTATATATTTAGTAAGCTAGCTTTTTGAGTAAAAATTTCAGATCTAAAGAGAAATGACACATCTATTTGGCTTGTTATGCACCCTCGCCTAAAGTTTCTGGGTTCTTGTGAATGCACAACGAACAATCAAATCTTAACTCGACAACTTAGGTAACACAACATGATGGCAACACTTGCTCCAATTTTTTCGGTGCTGTATGACAAAAATTGAAACTTCTGTAATTTGTTTAAATTTATTATAAAAACCCAGAATCCAGTTCTATTGTGAACAAGTTAAAATTCTCATTGTGATAAATGAGAAAGATAGAGCAAAGAGTCCAGCAAGACACCACGCAACAACCACAGAACAACTACGAAACTACCAGATACAGACAACAAAAAAATCCTTACAGAAGACCAGCCCAAAGTTGAGGGTGGTTTGGAGTGTCCCAAAGATTTTAGCTTTACTTCAACACGAGGATCCTTCTCCCCGAAAATTCTTTTCTTTGTAACAGGAGAACCCACATCTTCTAAGCCCAAACATTATAAACTACCAGATACAGACAAAGAAGGCCAGCCCAAAGTCGAGGGTGGTTTGAAGTGTCCCAAAGATTTTAGCTTTACTCAAACACAAGGATTCTTCTCCCCAAAATTTCTTTTCTTTGTAACATGAGAACCTACATCTTCTAAGCCCAAACATAATAAGAGGTGTCAAAAGAACAACAATAAGATATTTCCCTTACTATCAACTTTCTGAAAGGTCTTAACAGAACAGTGAGACTCATCAAAAGTAGCAGGCATATTTTCCTTTTTCTTCCAAACAAGTTGGTTTTGCTTAAGTTTTTCTCTTTCTTTAAGCAACAGAAGTATGCCCCACCTTACTACAAGCACAGAAAATAACCATAGAGTTTCTTCAGAAACATGCCCCACTTTACTACGAGCACAAAACACATCAAATAACAGTAAGAGTCTTCAAATTCATCTGCTGCATCCAACTATCAAATTTAGAAGAAAAAGTAATTTAAGAAAGGAGCAATCTGCCCTTTTGTACAATTACACAAAATCGAGCAAATAGCAAGCGTTTCTTAAATTTGGTTCATTGGCTGTTGAATCAGATCCACAACATTGCCCAAAAGACATGACAATGATATGCAATTAACTATCAAAGTTAGAAGATAAGTAATTCGAGAAAGGAGCACTCTGCAGACCCTTTTCCTCAAATACAAAATAAAGGAAACACCAAGTGTTTCTTAAATTTGGTTATTGAATTAGATACATGAAACTGCACAAAAGATATGGCAATGATCTTATAAATCTTTTCATTCCAAAACTCCAACTGCAAATAGAAAATTAAAAGATTGAATGAAAATTTAAAGATTGATTCAGTGAAAAAGCGTGAAAGGAAATTTAAAGATTGAATCAGTGAATGGGTTATATGTTTTATATGTTCTAGAATGAAATTATTTGTTTTAAAGATGCCAAAAGATCCTCCACTCTTTTTTGTTATAAAAGCATATACCCTTCGTTGTATATTAAGCTATTTCTTTTAGTGAAGTATATTAGTTCATAATATATGCACCCAACCAACCAACTAATGAGCATGCATTTTGAATTCAATTTATTGGTATTTTGAATTCAATTTATTGCAACAATGAAAGGCAAGATAGATAGTTTCTGTGATTTTTCGTATTATCATTATTATGTTTTGATTTGCTAAACCTTTTTTATCTTTAACTTCTTATAGTGAGTTTTGAACTTCAGTGTTTTGTATTTTGACTATCAAATTGGTTTGTGAATCTGGGTCCTCACAAGTGTAAACATTTCCAGCTTATTTTGATTTAATTGTTATAATTCAGTATGCATTCTTATCTTCTTCCTTATTGGTATTCATTAAATTTTTAGTTTTGATTTAATTGTTATGTTCCATTATGCATTCATTTAATTGTTATGTTCCATTATGCATTCTTATCTTCTTCCTTATTGACATTCGTTAAATTTTTAGTAGCTTATTAGACAGTAGGATGGGTATTGTAATTGTTGAAATAGGAAATAAGAAAAAGATTAACATGAAATAACAATTTGTTTTTATGATTTATTATTTGAAACAATGTTCAAAATTGCATTGTTTCAAAGAGAGGCAAAATATACGCTTAAAATTAAAATTGTCTGCAAACAACAATTTTACTAATATTCTTCTTTATTAATCAAATTTTTTTAATTATTTAATGTTATTTTTTAAATTTAAGTTAAAAAATTATCAATTTTTCCCTGTCTCACAATTAAATAAGAAAAAGATTCATGAAATTATAATTTTTGTTTTTATGGTTTGCTATTTGAAACAATGTTCAGAATTGCATTGTTTCAAAGAGGCAAAATATAGACACTTAAAATTGTTCACCTTGCAAGCAACAATTTTACTAATATTCTG
The DNA here is from genome assembly GCA_018584345.1 of Thuja plicata. Lineage (NCBI taxonomy): Eukaryota > Viridiplantae > Streptophyta > Pinopsida > Cupressales > Cupressaceae > Thuja > Thuja plicata. The sequence goes on from MU223664.1 coordinate 6,127,663, forward strand.
GTTTATTAATCGAATATTTTTAATTATTTATTATTTAATGTCATATTTTTAATTTAAGTTAAAAATTTATCAATTTTTAATAATTTAATTATCTATTTTCGTCTAATGTTAATTAAATAACTCTATTATTTAATTAATTCCTCCTATGCACTTTAATTAAATTATTTTATTATTTAATTAAATATATTCTTCTATTTTCCTTCATTTGTTTAAATAATTATTTTAATTAATTTCTCAGTTAACCAAGCATACTTTAATTTATTTAATTATTTTTTATTTTTTTTAAATGCTATTTTTTTTCTTACTAAAAATAGAAAAAAATTATTTTATTTATTTTATTCATGCACAATTACATAATTATTAAATTATTTGATGCTAATTAAGTCCTCTACTTCCACCTATTTAAGTGTCACTCACTCTTAGTCTAATTAATCAATCAATTTTGTCAATCTTTCTCGTACAACCAATCATCTCCTAATCAATCCACTTATCTCTTCAGTTCATTCAATCTTGATTTCCAATCTTGGCTAACCACAATCTTTACATTTTTATGTAATCACATGAGTAAATTGGTGTTGAATTTGAGTGCCAACATACCAACTCGAAGATGAGAAAAACAATAAAAGATCAATTGAATTTGTTTGCAACGGTTTTAATTGATTACTTAATGTTTGCATTTAACTTTTTATTATTCTCTCATTGATAGAATAAGACTATTACTTTGAGAAATAGGTTTTGTGGTTGCCTAAAATCTCTTTGCAGGTTTGATGCCTAATTTTCTAACTCTTATGGGTTCATTTGAGGAGCGTATGCAATGTCCATCTCCTTGTGAATATGGGTTAATCTATGATGTCATCTAATGATGAAGAATATAGGAGTTTTTTTTAGGCTCATTCCCTTGGTCTTGGGAATGGATTTTGAGTTTGATCTTCATTGGTTAGAGAGGATTACATCAATTTTGATGATATATAAGATCGATGCACACCTTTTGTTTGATCTTGGAGATTTAATGGTTGGGTGTTGTTGAGTCTTTTCATTCGGGATTGTGAAGGAGATCATCCTTATCATAACTAGAGCATTTAGAGGTGTGCATACAAGGACATGATCATGCTTTGATTTTATCTTTGGTCTTGTTCTTTGCTCTAGATGTTTGCATTCATATGACATTGTATTTGAGGTTTGCATGACACTATGATGCTTTCTATGTTTGTGGTCATATGCTGTTCATTGTTCTTTGGTGACAACATGGAAACTCATTTATCTTTTTCTTTTTATGATTGTGCATACAAGGAGATGATCAAACTTTGATTTTATCTTTGGTCTTGTTCTTTGTCCTAGATGTTTGCATTCATATGACATTGTATATGAGGTTTGCATGACACTATGATGATTACTATGTTTGTGGTCACATGTTGTTCATTTTTCTTTGGTGACAACATGGAAACTCATTTATCTCTTTCTTTTTATGATTGTGGAGCACATATGATAGTCATAGAGATTGGTGGTGAGAGTTACATTGTAGTATATTTGTTTGCAAGTTTTGCATATCTTTGTGGATATTCCTTAGTACTACATGATATTAGTTATATCTTCTATGTGATGCTCTTGGTGGATCTTTGAATGTTTTCGATTAAGGGTAAAACCATTTTTGAAGGGAGCCGCAACCCTTTACACCAACCGTGAGATAGGAAATAGAAGCTCAACTCAAAAAGAGACAGCCGGGGGAAAAGAATATAGTCAATTCAGGACCCCCCCAACACAGACTACCAGCAAAGAAAGCCAGCAGCCCCAAACCAAAAAAATAACAACAAAAAGAAGATAAAGTGTAATACCCACCTCTTAGTTTGCTTTTCAGTTTTGGATGCCGAACTCTTTTGGGCATTTTGGATGTATGTGTGGATTTAATCAGATGTTTTAGATGATATTTATATGTTACATTTTAGTATGTTATTGATCCATTGTTAGTATGTTATATCTTTTGTGTTTATGTGATTTATGGTTGTTTAATGATGCTTATGTATATGTTAGGATTTCATTTCGATTATGGGTTTCTGACAATACTGACCTTAGATTTATATGCACATGGATCATTGTATGTTTTCATTATTGTTTGATGTGCTTGGTATGGTATGGGACAGAGTCGTAGTTACTTGCCTCGGCGAGATCCACACGATAACCTAGTCTCAACCATTGTTTGCCATATGATATATGCATGTATGTTCGTCTTTGTGATGACAGGTTTGTAGGTACCGGGCTATGTCTTCCTTGAATTGGCAGGAGTGAGCGTGCCCTATCGTATTAATCTCAATGGTAAGAGAGGGGAGATAGTTTTCAGGTCCAAATCCTATCCTAAACCAAATTGTCCTAGTTAGTGGACAAGTATCTGTGTAACTACCCTTACCGAATTCGTATAGTTGATAGGAATTCGGATATCCCTTTCCTTGAGCATGTTTGATTTTGCATGTGTTTGATTTCAGGTGCTTGATGTGATTATGTGTGTTATATCATGTTATTTATTTAATTGAATATTATTGCAATTAATTATTAAATATAGGGTATTTAATTAATTGAAAGTTAAATTAAATACCTATGTTTAATTGAAAGTTTAATTAAAGTGCAATTATTGAATATTAATATTTAATTGAATATTAGAGTAAATAAGCTTTTATGCTTAATTAAATAATTAAATATTTAGTTGCATGGATTATTGTGATGTAAATATTTAAGTTATTTAAATTAATATTTTATTAATTACATGTGCAAGATTTGGTTGAAAAAATATTTTCAAACTCAAGAGATCTCAACTTGAATTTAGGAGTCAAAGTTGAGTTGTGCAAGTAATTAGATATTTTAATTAATTAATTGTTATTTTCTTTCAATTTTGAGAGGAGTCCTTTTAGGAGTTAGCTGGATGTGTTGTCATTAGGGATTGCTTGTTTAGGGAAAATTGATCCTCATTAGGGGGATCCTTCTCTCATTTGAAGATAACAGGTTTTTGGGAGCATTTTTGGAAGCTTTGGTGTGTGCTTGGTTTTGGAGCATAATTTGGAAATTCTCCTTGCTTGGATTTTGCATTGTGTATTCTTCAACAGATATTGAGGTAGGGTCTTGTTCATGTCAATTCTGGTTTTTGGATCTCTGTCTTCTATGCATCCAAAAAATTAAGAATCCTTTGTTTGGTCATTCCTTGCTTGATTATTCTGTGTGTTTGAAGATTTCAATTGGAAAAATATGTTTTAGATCAAATACCAGGTACAAAATGATTTGTGCTTGTAGGCATAAGGGGTTTCGTTTTATAGCATTAAATGTAAAAGGGTATTAGGGTTTCTAGTTTGAAATTATTGTTGAAATATGTATTTATGGAAACCTAGATCCCTGATTTTCAAAGGAAAATATATATTAATATAGTATGGAAGTGCTGTCGAAATTTCGTAGGAAAATACTCTATGACTCTCCTAGAAAACAAAAAAAATTAAATTATCCTATAGTTGGAACTATAGTCGAGGAAAAATAAATATTTCCCTTGTAAATGCTTTCTTAAAAAAAATCAATTAAAAAAAAGGGGGCTCTTTGTTAAAAATAATGCAGAGTTAATTAAAAGAGAAAAAATACACCAGTCCATTGAAAATGGTGGAAAAAGACAAAAGAAAAGTATAAAACAAAAAAAAGAGAAGACTTTTTAATTATTCTGTTCCGGATTTCCTTTTAAAAAATAAAAAATAAACTAGTTTTAAATAAAACGCACTTGTTTTTAATTTAAAAAATAAAAATTTTAATGGTGATGAGGAGGTGGGGGCCACCAACTCCCCTCTCCCCGTGCGCATGGCATTAAGCCGGCTCGGCAACCGAGACTGCCAGCATGGCAGTTGCCACCAGCCGTGCTCTTCCCTGTTTAAAGGGACGCGGTAGTCAGAGGGGGTGCGGGCCACGGGACCCCCCCAATGTTTAGTTTATTTTTAATTATGCTTTGTAAATTAATTTAGTTAGTTTTATTTTTATAATTGTTTTCTTTTGTATTTAGTTTAATTCATCATTAAATTGTTTTTAGTTTTCGATTTTGTTTTAATTTAAAATTTAATTTTTGTATTGTATAAATTTTATTTATGAAATAGTAATTAATATTTAAGATTAGTTGTCATTAACCTTTAATTAGTTTATAATTAATTATGTTTTGATGTAGTTAATAAAATAAATTTTAAATTATGCGTTGATTATTTATATATATTTCAATTATTTAAATGGTTATTTTTAGTTTGGCTTTATAACCTTAGTTAATGGAGATCGAGGTTTATGATTGGACGATTATGAAAGAGGATTTATTTTAATGGATTAATTATTAAAATTAATAGGATATTTTACTTCAAGGAGAATTATCATATGAAGGAATCGGTATTGGGTTAATATTAATGTCATTTAAATTATATTTTCATCTCGATGTAATTATAGCTAAATAGGTAATTATTCTATAGATGTATTTATATGTTGAATTTATAAATAGATCTATAGGATATGTTAACGTTACCAATGTAGATTATTTAATTATTTCTAGATAGTAATTTTGTGAATAAAAGAATTTGCATAATTAGGGATTATAAATTTGTTTATTCCTACGTTAACACCTTATTTAATTTAATGCTTTCTGAATATGAAGTTATTATTCCATGATGTGTCTGGAGTGCGTGATTAAATAAATTCGTGTATTCTTTTATGTAGTCATGTTTTCGGGTATCTGTTGGGTTAGATGACCCTAGGACTTAAAGCCAGAGGTTTTGGGATTGTACTTTCTGTATGATGTTATTATGATGTGAGTTATGATTATATGAGTATGTCATGGTTCTGATTTCCTAAACCCAACCTGATCTAGATAAGATGTATAGTTTAGTCCTGTAAGGATACTGTGGATGGTTTTGTGGTTATTGAGAACCTATGTGCCCTTGTACGAGCATGATGCAATTTGAGAGTTATGTATTACCTTCATGATTTCTTGAGCCTAGGTAGGTTAACTAAGTGTACAGTGGGGAAGTGGCTTGCAATGGGGGTCCAGGACTCTAAGTGGTTACTAGGTAAACCCATTGGCAAGTTACTTAATAAGTGAAAATATGTTACATTAAAGGGGTTTAAAATGAACTAATAAGATGTCTGAGTCTCTACCCATGTCTTGAGTGCTGTCGCATGATAGGATGGGAGTTGGGATCCTTGTCCTCGCAAAAGGATCACTACGCCACATAGTGTCACTTGGAGGCCAGAGTCAAGAGGTACTACTAGGGTTACCTTCAAGGTTGGGCTTATGTGATGACACTTCCCTATATACAGCTTAGGTTATCCTACGTGTGTCAGTTACCTTTGGTGTTGTTTAGTATTCCTTGTTATGGTTTAGATTGCTTCTAGGATCTTCCTTTGCATTGGAGTTTGAGGTTATGTGTACCTTGTTTGCATTCTTGTTGTATACCCCGTGTGATGGGCATGTTACTATCTCCTCAGCACGGTGGGAGTGGACCTTTGGTTCCACGTGGTTGGGTGGTAGTGATTCTTATTACCGTTGAGATTCCGACAGATTCTTCTTCATGCTTGGATGTTCTTTGTTGCAGTTTCAGCTTCCTAGTCTTTTGGAGACTTGTTCAGTTACTTGAGATGTGTTTTGTACCGTTTGTATATATTGGTTATCATCCTTTGGAGGATGCATTGTATTGATTATTATGTATTATTACATACCCTGCGATTTGTGTAGTGGATGTTGATTAGGTAGTATACCTTATGGTATCAGTTGTATATGTAATCTTTATTATTGAGATGTATGTTATTGGTTTCAGATTATGTAACCTTTATGTCAGTTCTTTATTATTGTAATCGTAGATTAGTTTGTTTAAATAATCCTACGTCAAGGAACCCTCGAGAAATGTTAATAATGTATGAGTTGTACTACATGTATGTCATGTACTTCATTGTGTTGCTTCCGCATTGTTATTAATATTGTTTGTAAACATTTAAAAAAATTATTCCGTGAACTTAGTGTCATGTTTAGGTTAAGTTCTCCTGAGTTCCCTAGTGGGGCATTACATAAAGCACTAATACATCTGCTGCACATAGCCAAGAGAAGAAGGCCATGGCCTAACATCAATCAACCTTTAGACCCCTTCTTATGGGATCAGGGTGTCATATCAAAGGAAGGTGAAGATCTCTTGAAAGATTTACCTTTAACCGTAATCCATCCTTCCTCCACTTTGGCAGCCACATCCTGCCAGCATAGGGGATCTAGAACCGATTTCTCAGAATCCATAGAATTACCAGCACCCAGCACATGTTTGACCTGCAGAGATTTAGATCTCGGATCCCTCCCAGCAGAAGATGGAGGAACAAGTGGACCTAGAGAGAATGTTGATCATTTCCAAATTTGACATTAACTGTGTAGACACAAAATTTTTCATTAAATTGTCCTCTTATCAATCTCAATTTTTCCATTAATCTGGTGAATTCATTATTTAATAATTCTACCCTCCATTATAATAATCTTGTCATGCATTAATATTCCTATCATTGATTATAATTCATTATATTATTCATCTAATTAATCTATTAAAAATATATATATTCTATTACTATTAATCCATCAATTCATTTAAATAAATATATCATTCTCCACTTATTTAAATAAAAACATCTTAATAAAAGCCTCTTACCATTTACCGTTTCCCATTTACCATCTATCTTATCTCCTTACCACTTATCCTTCCTATACCTCTAATCTCTCATTATCTGTGGAAGACATCTATTTAAACATCCATCCTCTCATCCTTTTGCATCCATTGTCATTTGCATTCAAATTTGAGCATCCATTGTAACAATTTCAACTTTCTTTGCATTCTAGCTTCATTTTTGCATTTTCAATCTTGTCATCATTCATCTCTTGAACCTCCATTCATCATAGTTGCTTGTGCATGTGCTACGAGAGCATTTATCTTTACCTTTATTGAAAGGGCAATGGAGTGAGGTTTTTGTTGAAGTATGTGCGTTTATTTATTTGATTTATGTTTTGCATGTTTTTAAATTTTTTATTTTTGGGTTTAGAATGCTTCCATTGTTGTGGTATTGGGACGATCTGAAAAGATAGATCATCAATTTCTAGTAGCGCTACATCTTGCACGCCCGGTGGGACATTTCGTCCTTTCAAGTTTTTGCATGATTGTTGGCTTTTGCAGGTTTAAATTGTATTTTGTTTGCAGGTTTGTGGAGCCATCTTGGCAAAGTGATCTCTGTAACTAATGTTTAAAACAACTTATTTAACATTTGTATTGAAGGGATAAAATGGTTTTGAACATTCCGTGTAATCCAGGCATATTACATTTTTGTCTGCCTGATACATCTTTGTATGATCTGGTCATGGGCTTTACATTAAGCATCTGGCTTTACTGGCTTTAGAGATTGCATTCGTTGAGCATCTGAAATTTCATTTGAAACATTGGTTACTGTTGACTATCAAAATCCTTTATCTGCGTACTTTTTGTGTTTCACATTTTGTACCTGGTATTTGCATTCATTTTTGGCTATTGTACTCATTTTGGAATACTTACTATGGGCATTGACTGTATTTAGAACTATATTACTACGTGTCCTTGATTCCACATTTGGTCTGCGATTTCGAAACAGAGGTCTGCATTTTATGAAATTTGCAGGGAGGTGTTTTGGTGTACATAAAAGTCTGCATTTCCTTTTGTTTCAAATGAGGTTGCAATATTGAATGTGTTTCCCATGCACATAAGAGTGTCCATACCTATCAATCTTCTGCCAAGCGTTTGATCTCTCTGTTGTGTGCATTTTACGTACCTGCCTCTCCCTCCACCTTCTTTTTTTTCTATCTTTGACCATCCTTACCTCACACCTTATCTCATTTATTATATCCACCTATTCACTATCCCATGCTATTTACTTCATTAAACATATGTTATATTGAGAGCATGATCATCCACATTGTTCATCTTTGAGGTCTATTGGTATGTGTTTACATTCGACGTGCCTTGTTTTGACGTTTGCATTTGCTGCATCACACGTCTATTGCTGTTCAACGTTATTCCTGGATTTTGTCTACAGTTTGCCCCAGCGTTATTCATGGTCATCGTGTACTGGCTTGTATTATATTCCATAGTCTGCGTTTTTACAGAAACATCAATTGTCATAGGTAGTGCATTAATGATTGGTTTTTGTTTTTGTTATTTAGTTTAATGTTAATTTAGTTTTTAGTTTTATTAAATAGTTCAATATTTTAGTTGATTTGTTAATTAGTTAGATTAGTTTTGTTTAGTTTAAATTTAGATTAGTTTTGTAGATTAGATTGTTAGTTTAGTTTTAGATTAGATTAGATTAATTTTCTTTTATTAATTTAGATTAGTTAATTTTATGATTTAGATTTTGTTAGTTAACTTTTGTTTTGTTAAATTAGATTTGATTTAGTTAGATTGCTAGTTTGTTAATTTAGTTTTTTTTTTTTGGTTAATTTAGATCTTACTAATTAGTTAGATTCATTTTCAATAATTTAGATTTAAATTTATTAGTTTAGGTTTGAATTAGTATTGTATTCATTAGTTTAGATTATTTCTTGTTTTGTTAATTGACTTTATTAGTTTGTTAATTTAGTTAAATTAATTTATAGCTTTAGATTTAGTTGATAACTTTAGATTTAGTTCTTAACTTAGATCTTTAATTAGACTTAGTAATAGTTTTGTTAGTTGTTATTTTAGTAATTAACTTAACTCTCTTATTAGATTAGTGTGTGCAAGTTTTGCATTGTTAGTGTATCAATTAGCTCAATTTCATGCATTGCATAAGCCTACTAGATAAGATTTTGGGGCTAATTATCTTTTTACGAACTTGACTTAGTTAGATTGCTAGTTTGTTAATTTAGTTTGTTTTTGTTAATTTCGATCTTACTAATTAGTTAGATTCATTTTCATTAATTTAGATTTAAATTTATTAGTTTAGATTTTAATTAGTATTGTATTCATTAGTTTAGATTACTTGTTGTTTTGTTAATTTTGAGTTTGTTAGTTTGTTAATTTAGTTAGATTAATTTACCCAACACAAGAATAGGATCTTCCAGTGACATTTCCAGAATAGGGCCAACTTTAGCCCCAACCAGAGATCTGTCAGTTAAAGGATCAACCAAACTAGCATTAGCAAAAGCCAAAACACCTGCAATAACAACCAAACCCGCTCCCTCAGACCCATCATCAACAACCTCTAGCGGTAATAAATCAGGAATAACTCCAACAGACACAACGCCACTAGCAGTCCCACCGACATCAACATCTGACAGAGAAAGAACAGATTCAGATCCAACAGCCAAAAACAATAGCCAACACAGACCCAACAGGAGCATCAGGAGACAGAATAATATCGTCCTTCTTCCTAGGCTGAGAGAACCTTTCAGAACTATGTAATGATGAGTGGAAGCACCCTTCCACCTCGAGGGAGAAGATTTCTTTTTCTTGGGATCCAAGCCACATTGGGCTGAAATGTGACCATTCTTAAAATATTTTTGACATCTAAAGGGAATACCCTCGTAGTCAAGTTGCTGGGTCCAATATCCTAAAGTTGATTCAATTTTGATTTTAGCTGGAAGACTCATTGACGTGTCAAGTTCAACTAAAATGCGAGCATAAGTAGAATGATATATATTGAAGGAATCATGATCCAACATCAAAAAGTCCCCCAAAGCCTCACCCACTTCCTCAAGAGTGGAATCATGCCAGAGATGAAGGGGGGAGTCTAACCCATATAGGGATCTTACTGAATATTTCAGAGGAAGGATTAAAATCCGAGTGCCAGGGTTTTAACATAAGCATAAATTTATCATCTTCCCAACAAAAAAAGTTATCACACAAGATCTTAGTTCTATCCTCAACAAAGTCAAACTTGGCAATAAAAAACCTTTTTTCCATAGGAAAGATATGAACAGTACTTGATAGCAATGGTTCCCATTTACGAGTTACCCAATCATGCAGAAGGGGAAGGCTAGGCTAGAATCCCCGAAAATGACATATTATTCCATGAGATTTAAGAACATCAGTGATGTTTGCCAGATCTCCTTCAACTTCAGAAGAAAGCTTAACAGAGAGAGAACCACACATTGGAACCAGATTAGAAACCCCAGGGCCATTCTCAACCAAAGTTGACTTAAAGACAATCTTAGCAAAAGACACCCCCGGTCCCTCTGAGCCCTTAAAAGTGAGGCCAGCAACTCGAAGACAAGAGGTTCCATCCGTTGCCAAAGCCCTTGTCGCCGCCACAGAAGGAGTCTTCGACAGGGCAACAAGCAACACAACTGTAGGACAGGCGGAAGCATCAACCGTAGGACTGATAGGAGCAACAAGACGTGCACCTACAACAACACAAGCAGTGAGGGTTTTGCTTACGAGAGTGGTAGCCACATCCACGCGCGCAGGGGAGGGAGCCGTTGCCGCACGAGCAGGGGAAGAGCTGCAACGCGGACCACGTTTCTTCTTTTTTGTTACAAAAATATTAATGTCCTAATAACAACATTATATTGCTAGTTTGTTAATTTAGTTTGTTTTTGTTAATTTAGATCTTACTAATTAGTTAGATTCACTTTCATTAATTTAGATTTAGATTTATTAGTTTAGATTTTTTTTTTTTTTGTTGGAGGATTCAGACCTGCGAGGCAACCCAGCGAGGCACGAAGCCTACGAGCTACCAACCAGCGAAGGCCACCATAGACGTTTTAGGAACCCGATACGGGCCCACTCGTGCC
>MU223664.1:6147736-6167959 GCA_018584345.1 Thuja plicata
TTCACTTGACTCCTTAACATAATTTTATCAATAACTTAATTAATTTGTATATGCAAATTTCAATTAAAGGGTTATTTAAAAGATTATTTAAACTTCTTCATTTGCTTACCATTCTAACCAACAATCATAGCAACATCATGTTTTCATTAAAATACCTGTTATAAAACTTTTAAGAAAATCTATTTCTACGAAGTACTTGAATATATGTATTATTCAAATAATCATCCTTGGATATAGAAATTAAAGCAATATTCTACAACCATCCAATTTACTTTTGTAAACTTAAAAAAGAAGAGAAGACTCTACTCAACCAAGTCCTTATTCATAATCATCTTTTTAAAATTAAATTACTTATGATTTACTCTAATCTAAACTTTTGGACAATGTTTCAATATTTTTCTTTTTCTTTTTAATGGATAAAAAAATACTTCAAAAGTTCTCTATCCATATTACAATGGCTCTTGGCTTGATACCAAACAATTCATAAATTTTATTTTTATATAATTTTTCAAATTATTTTAAAGTTACTTTATTGTTGCATATTATTTATTAAATAAATTTATAATTGATACTATTCTTATTATTATTTTAAAAAGTTAAGCTATTAACTATTAGACATTACATCATAAAACAAAGATTTATGCATATTGAATATTTTTTTAAATGTAGAAGAAACTAATCATTAGCATAAACATTTTTTATTAGATTGGTTGGAAATAATTACAAGGAGGTAGAAGGAAAAACTGCTGGACCTTTTTCTGTTCTTTTTTTTTCCTAAAAAAAATTGATGGACTTTAATATAAGTAATTTTTTCATTGCACCATAGATACCTTGTTAATCCACTCAGTCTAGATTTAACTCATCTAGAGATGGAAGCCATTTCTTTGAATTATCATTGCTACTGCTGCTACTACTATTGTTATTATTATTTGGATGAATGCCAGACCTACCTTTACCAGGTATAGAAAGTTTAAAGGCATCATCATCATCATCATCCTCTTGACCAAGAGGGGACATTGATTCTCGAGGATGACGAAGTTTTAACTTAAGCAAGCGGGAAACTTCATGTACACCTCCCCACTTCTCAAATGCTCGAGCTAAATCATAACGTCCTACATCAACACAAACACCAATAGATATTACCCAACTCAAGTCAAGAGGCTTATCAAGTAAAACATTATAATCCTCTAAATAACCCAAGAAGTTATGAATCATTTCAAATTTGTTTCGCTCATTCTTCCCTACATTTTTACATATTAACCCTTAGCTTGGTAACATGCACAAGAAAATTTGAGACAAGTAGCCAATTGGTTTATAACTTCCATTTTTTCTTCTCCCAAAGTTCTCTAAGTTGATATTCCTATTTAAATGCATCACAGGTTTGTGGCTTTTTGAGGCAACTAAGGTATTATCACATCTACTTGCAAATACTCCTTGCTCAAAAATGATGTGAAGTTTAACAGGTCTGATATACCTGTCAAGAAGTTCTCTAATATTTGAAGCAAATAATTGCCAAAAATAAAAAAATTACCCTGTATCTTCAAACTGGAAGGAAAAGTTCCAAGTATAAGTTGAATTCTTCAATGTCACAATCAGCAACATTCTTACCCACTCAAGAGAGACATTTAATCCACTTTTGTAGTTGCATATTTCTCAAGTTGAATGGAATTATAACGTGATAGATTAAAAAATATGTACATCTACTTATTCCTTAACCATTATTATTGAATAGAAAGCATGAGTGAGTCTCTGTAGTCACTGCATCGCATCAAAGAATCATCATAGTAGAACAACAACACAATAGAGTGAGAATATGTGGGAGACGAGATATGTTTGGTTACGAAGGGCACTGCCGCTTTATCACTATAAAGGGGTAGACTTTAACTTGTGGCTTGTTGCTATTAATGGGCCCAGGATATATTGAGGTATATGCACTAAACAAGCCTAGACGTATACACACCTACTAGATAGCTACAAATGTCCTCCAAAGTTCCACCACAAATTCCAATGCCTAATGAAAAATAATTCATAATTGAGACCAAAATTATGTTGCATAATAACTTAATCGTGATTTGTTAGTAACCATAAACATATCTCCAAGGGCTAAGAATGTGCATCACCTCGTTAGCCAAATCTGGATGTGCTCTATATGCTACACTGTTTTAGTGGATCACTTTATCTTCTTGTTATGCAGTAACTTCCCTTTACACTCAAAAAAAATTCAAGGTTGTCACTGGAATTTTAGAATTGTATATGCATATGCTGCTTCCATACTCGATTGAAAGTGTGGATTTCTACACTCCTCCCATCCCAAGAAAGATTCGGCCCCTAAAGAATCTTTAAGGAGTAGCATAGTATGTCTAGGCCCATTAGATACGAGTTGTAGACGTAGAGAATCAGAAGTAATCCATCAACAGGAGTTAAACCTACTGAAAATTTATCCATTACCTGAAATGCCTGTCAAAACCTCAAACATCTTCTACAACATATGTCCACAACTACTCATCATCATCTTGTATTGGCACTTATCATCATTATAATGTATGTGGGAAACTCATTACTAATAGAGATCATCAAAAACATAATTTATAGGCATCACAGAAGAACTATCCCTATCAGCATCTCATAATCATTAAGAGCAGAAGGTGCCTCAATATTAAAGCCATTTGAGTGTCATCTCAAGAATGGGCTCCAATCTATCAAGAGGTGGTATTAGTGTCCATAAAGGGGATGAATGTTAAATTTAGCCAAGCACTTCACACTAACATAAGAAGGACAATCACTCCTCCAAGCATAAAGAGTCCATAAGAAAACAAGTACAAATATCTGAATGAGACTAATGATGTTGCAGGAAAGAGAACAAGTTCTTCCCCAGAACGTGAGAACCTTCAATAGCTCTTGGCATAGATTAATAAAATTTTTGGCATTTTCCCAAGCTGGATTATCAATACAGTTCAGCTTGGAACAGCTCCTTCTGATCAAGTCAAAGGTAAATTCTAAAAGAAAAATCATCAATGTCCACAAGAGAAGCATACTTTTTGTGAGACAACTCGATAAAAAATGAGGCCTATCCTAGATGACTGAGATATTGGCTCTGTGGGAATAACACAATGGACATGCTCACCAAATCCTCCTTTAGTGTATCCCATCTTTCAAAGAATTTCCATCTGATGCCTCCTCATGGGCTCTAATAGGAGGATCCCCAGTTTGAAATTGAAGAAACATAAGAGGAAAAATCACTGATTGAAGATGCATTGCTTAAGTCTATTGAATATGTATGCTCTCTATAGAAGTATGACTTGGTGCAGTTTTGGAATCACACTTTGTAGATGTTAAGCATTGACCTTGGGAACTCCTAGAATTCAAATAAGCGCACACAACCGTTTTCTTCATCATTATTAACTCTTGTATAAGTGAGTACTAGCTATCATTTATATTTTCAATGAGTCAAGAAGAGCCTTTGTTATGGGCAATGAAAGCTTGTACGCCAGTAGATTTTCCTATTAGCATCAAGATATCTGGATGCAACAACTTTGTAACTATGGCCCATGGCATTTGGAAGATGGGGGCAAGAGGGGATGGTGGGGCGTGTTTTCAGGACAGTAGAGGATGTGAGGACTTTTTAAGGGACAATAGGGGAGACAGTTTTAAAAACAGGAAAATTTTAAAAATAGGAAATTCAATTATTCTTATATGAGACATTCATCCTATACATTATAGAACGATATTATAGAATTCATTTTTTGTTAGATAATACAAGATAAATAGCAGTGATATTTTCATAACTCTAAACTATATACATATAAATTTTTATATATACAATCTGAACTGTGCAAACTAACTTGTGTACTGCAGGAGGAAGTAATGAGAACGCTCCAGGGGATTGAATAGGCACTAAGAGCCATATTCATGAAGAATACAAATAAGTAGACAATAAAACAAGTTTATCTGGAAATCTGAATTGTGTTATATTAAAGTCATTCAATACAAACAAAGAAATATAGACAATTAAAAAATCTCAATCTATCAAAAGTTAGCTACACAAAAATGTTTTTATAAACAAAAATATTCCCCCCTTATATAATATTTGATATTAAGAACCATTTCAAGAAATTTTTAAAAATTATAAAGGTTTTAAATGAAATGAACTATCCTAATCAAACCTTGTCTAGGTTTAACAAGACCTGTAAACTATGATTAACACAAATAATTAAATGCAATTAAAAACTCAAATTGATTACAGAGTCTAACCAATGCAAGAGGTACAAAGTCAAACTAACCAAAAAGCAGTAAAACCGTCAAACAATTCTACTCGAAAAAAATCTTGGCAAACCACACAAACAACCATCCTCTTGTCAGTGCAATAGAAAAACAGTCTACGAAAGGATCAAATCACTCTTGGTCAAATATTTTATCCTTTTCTATTGTAAGAACCTGTAATGTCCCCTTTTTCGCAAGCATCAATGTTCGTAGGATTGGCCTATCTTTGCAACCATTGTTGGCTAATCAGTTGGATAGAGGGTCTCAGTTGGTCGATCCAGAGGCTATTTTTCCCTTGTGATCAGGGATGTTCAGGATTGCTCTTCGTTTGAGTTAGATTGGCACGCTTACTATTTATAGTAAGTTACTATTTCGGGGAAGTCAGGGTTACTACTTTGAGCAGGGCACCTGAGTAGTTGGTAGTAGCATGGAGTTGTGGGGACACCAGCAAAGCTTTCAGTTTGAGACTTACTATTTATAGTAAGTCAATTTATGGTCAGTGCTATTTTTGGTAGGGCACCTTGGCGTCTGGGTTAGGCAGTGAGCACTTAGTTTTGGAATGAGTTCTTCAAAGAATTTAATGAGCTATTAAATTTATTCATAATCATTAATTCAATTCATTTAATTAATGATTAAATATAAAAGTTTATATTACTAAGTGTGCTCAAGTGCAGTAAATGTTTATTTAAATGTTAAGTGACTTGGTGCTTATAATTGGAGAGAAATATAATAAATATTATATTTCATTCTTTGCAACAAAAGAAAATACAATTCAAATGCCTAAGTTATGATTCAAATTATGAGAAGTGTGTTCTTGAAGCCTTTGGTCGATTTGTCATGAGGATTATAAATACATTCAAATACAAAGTTCAATACATCAAATTATGCATTTGTTTTTGTGAATTTGGGTGAGAGGTTTGGAGAAGGGCTTCAGCATTTGCATGCTTGTGGAATTGCAAATTATACATTGCCAAAGCACTCAGAATTGGTCAAACATCCAATGATTTGTGCCAATCTGCGATGACTCTATTCAGGGGTCATGAATGGAATAACTTGTAGGAGGTTTTATAAGTTTTTGTCTATAGCTTCAATCAGACTTGGGAGCAGATATAAAACCCAGCGTGCATTGTTATTGGCAGCCATTACAGCTAGCATAGGAGTCTGATAATGGAAGCCACTAGTCTTCTAGAGAGGGACGACATTCAGTTTCTAAGGGTAGCGTTAATAATTCTTGGGTCAGAGTTTCAAGGTTATGGTTCATTTTGTGATTTCTTGGGTGCCAACATTAAGGACTCCAGCCTTTGGCATCATGAAAAGCTCCAATTCTCAGAGCTGCGATATTCTTTGGGAGATCAGCAGTTATAAAGAATTCAGACTTCCAGGTTTTTTAGATAAAATAAAATTGTTGTTGATGCATTTAAATTTAGCATTGTAAATAAAAGAAATTTGGGTATTTAATGAATTAAGAGTTAGTGTGCAAAGTTAGCATTAATATTTGAATCCTAAGCATCGTTATTTTGAAATTCCAATATTGTCAAATAAATCCAAAAAGGCATATATTCTGGGAAAAACACAAAACAAGAGATTTATCATTGCAAGAACCCAAATAAAACTATCAGTCACTAGGGTGTTCGAGGCTAGAGCCAGCAGGGCTCTTACAGTGGTATCAGTGCGGTTTCCTGCCATCCTGTTGGGGGAACTTCTTACCTTCAGAACAAAGGGTTAGTTGTGAATCATGGGTAAAACGAAGTCTATACAGGATCTCATGCCAGAGCTCATGCATGCCTTTCAAAATTATGATAATAATTTATCAAGGCTTCTACAACATCTAGAGATCTTGGATCCTTTGTTTGCAAGGAAAAAGGAAGCAAACACCAATGCAGATAATCCTATCAGTACAAAGGAAATAAGGGACACGAGGGTGGAATTCAAAGAGAACGTTGGCACTCAAGAAGTGTTATCAGCATGGATAACAATTCTGATTTTTATGTCAATAGACTTAGTATTAAGCCTACTCATGTGATAGCAACCATTCCATGGGTGGAAGATGGTTGTATGGAGTCCTCCTATGTAGACACTCAAGATTTGAGTGTTAGAGATGAGTTATGTGTTGCAGATGCAGGCCACAACAAGTCTGATTTTGTAGATCAGACCTAGGAGAATAAAGCAAAAAACTCAGTGGTTGGTGATAGGTCCTAGGATCGTGACTTGGAGGGACTTGCAGTTACATTGGAAGTGGAAGTGTGTGGAGAGATTGTGAAAACAACAGCTTCCACTTTACCAGTTGAGCTATCTTTTGAGGTACATAACAACAGTACCTTGGTTGATGATGTGTACATTGATGATAAGCACACAGGATGTTGATGATCATGAGGTGAGCATTGCAAATACGGCTTCATATCACAGTGCAAATTTTGGAAGTAATACGTTTCGGAGTCCTCATCATTTGGTTGGGCAACTAAAGGTGAATGACAGTATGATTGCTACAACCATTGAGCATTTCGATGTTGCTCGTTAGATGTTGGCTACCTATGGGGACCACTCCTGTAACTGATGAGCATTGTGATAGTGGTATTTCCCTTGCAAAGTTCCATGTACTTCGAGAAGCAATTGGAATAATGAAGCAAAATTACCTACAACTACTTGCAGACAAAGATTATCTTCTTGAGTGGGATGGTATTTGTTATGATTCCTTAAAGCGAAAGGAAGAGGAGGTTGAAGAGCTCACTCACGAGCTTGAAGTGACTATGCACTCATTGGAGAGCACACAATTGGCCCTTCGAGAGTCAGTTACAATTTGAGGAGCTTACCGTAGAGTTGAGTTTGGCACATTCTTCAATGTCTGCAGTTACAACACAGTTTCCTACAGAGGTAGTGAGTGATGATTTGATATCCACGGGTTGTAGTGTGGATGTGGTTGCATGCATTGCTGATACAGGTGTTGTAGTCTCAGTTGGGATGAGTACTTTGGGTGAGAGCAATAGAGAGCCACTTGTTGCTTCAGGTTCTCCCGAGGTCAGTACTTTGATAGATGATGCAAGACAGATTGGAGATAACTCGTGTGTGGCAGTGGTGGATTCTCCAGAGAGTAGTGTGTAAGTACATGACACTACTCCATCTTCACAGGGGACTTGCATAGTGTCACGAAGTTAGAATGATCAGCTGAAGATTGCAAAAAACAGGTTGATTCCGCTTCATATTGTTTTTACTGCACGGATTCGTTTATTGAATACCTTCTTAATAGTTCGGAGTTTCAGGAGGGTCCATATGGAGTCACTAAGGATACTCTCATCCAAGGTTCATAAGACATTTGGCATTTGGTGGGAGCGATTGTAGATACTTTGACTACAATGCTTCCTCATAGAGATTTTGTGGTTGGGTTTGCAGAGAGGGTTACCAGAGGCCCTGCCCAATCAATTGTTTGGGGTCGGGGATTGGAGCTATCTCCCAATTCCAAAGTTGTTAGTGATGAGCCATTGATGGAGACTGGAGCCTTTTACCGTAACTACACAGTGAGGAGTGCTCATCATCTTTCTTTTGATCCACATGTGGAGGACTTGATGATGCGTTAGTGTGGATTGGCTCCCAAATTATACCATCGTTTGTGGGATGGGTATTCACCTTCTTCAGTAGATGGAATAAGTAATTGCAAGTTGGTGGGGGCTACTTGCAGAGTCATCACATCCATGGAAAGTTAGCCGAGGATGGATTTTATATCCATGGAGGACTGACAAAGTGTAGTATGGGATTCAGTGTAGTAGATGCTTCCAGATATTCTCACCTCCTTATGATGGATGGATGTGAGTTTCGTTTATATTGGGATGTAGGTGGCGACATGGTTAGCACAATAGTTTGGGTTGGCCTTGTCAGTTGGCTTCACCACTTCTAGTATGGTGAAGTTGGGATCAAAGTTGAGTAGGGGAAGGTTGAGGATGTTAATTTTGGCAGACTTCCATATTGGCTATGGGATCCAGGGATTGTTCCAGCTGGTGGATTGCTACTTCCTTATGTTAGGGTTAACTTGGTTGGAGTGTACAATGGTCTTATGTTGATGCCACCTAGTTTGGATGGAGTACTTTACAGAGTGATTTGGGATCCTGACATTTAGTTGAGCATTGAGTGTGGTGTTTGGGATTCTTTGGGTGCATCTAGATTCTAGTCTCGGTTCACCATGGTGTATTGCAGTGTGTACATTGTGTGGATTACTTGAAGTCTCACTTTCGGTCCTCATGTACACGATTTGTTTCAGATGCATAGGTTTAGTGCGCAGAGATTGGGTAGTTGGGTTGTTGTGCATTTATGTGTAGTTGGGTTTATGTTGGTGCTACAAGAGTTGATTGGAGATGAGTGGGACATTACTCAGTTCTTCTTTTGGACTTCCTGTGTAGTGGAGTCTCTATGCAGTCATGATTGTTTGGGGACAAGCAATTTCAAGGAGGGCAGATTGTGATGTCTCCTTTTTCGCGAGCATTAGAGTTCGTAGGATTGGCCTATCTTTGCAACCCTCATAGACTAATCAGTTGGATAGAGGGTCTCGGTTGGTCGAGCCAAAGGCTATTTTTCCCACTCTAGTGGTTAGGGATGTTCAGGATTGCTCTTCGTTTGAGTTAGATTGACACACTTACTATCTATAGTAAGTTACTATTTCGACGAATTCAGGGTTACTATTCTGAGTAGGGCACCTGAGCAGTTGGTAGTAGCATGGAGTTGTGGGGACATTGGCAGAGCTTTCAGTTTGAGACTTACTATTTATAGTAAGTCAATTTATGGTTAGTGTTATTTTCGGCAGGGCACCTTGGTGTCTGGGTTAGGCAGTGAACACTTAGTTTTGGAATGAGTCTTTCAAAAAATTTAATGAGCTATTAAATTCATTCATAATCATTAATTAAATTTTAATTAATTAATGATTAAATATAAAAGTTTATATTACTAAGTGTGCTCAAGTGCATAAAATCTTTATTTAAATATTAAGTGACTTCGTGCTTATTATAGGAGGGAAATGTAATAAAGTATTATATTTCATTCTTTACAACAGAAGAAAATACAATTCAAATGCCTAGGTTATGATTCAAATTATGAGAAGTGTGTTGTTGAAGCCGCTGGTCAATTTGTCATGAGGGTTATAAATACATTCAAATGCAAAGTTCAATCCATCTGATTATGTATTTGTTTTTGTGAATTTGGGTGAGAGGTTTGGAGAAGGGTTTCAGTATTTGCATGCTTGTGGAATTGCAAATTCTACATTGCCAAAGCACTCAGAGTTGGAGAAACATCCAACGTTTTGTGCCAATCTACGATGGCTCTATCCAGGGGTCATGAATGCAATAACTTGCAAGAGCTTTTATAAGTTTTTGTCTATAGCTTCGATCAGACTTGGGAGAAGATATAAAAGCCAGCATGCATTGTTATTGGCGGCCATTACAACTAGTGTCGGAGTCTGATAACGACAGTCGCTTGTCTTCTAGAGAGGGATGACATTCAGTTTCTAATGGCAGCGTTAATAATTCCCGGGTCAGCATTTGAAGGTTATGGTTTGTCTTGTGATTTCTTGGGTGCCAACATTAAGGACTCCAGTCTTTGGCATCAAGAAAAGCTCCAATTCTTAGAGCTGTGATATTCTTTGGGAGATCAATAGTTACAAAGAATTCAGACTTCCAAGTTTTTTAGATAAAATAAAATTGCGGTTGATGCATTTAAATTTAGCATTGTAAATAAATGCAATTTGGGTATTTAATGAATTAAGAGTTAGTGTGCAAAGTTAGCATTAATATTTGAATCCTAAGAATTGTTATTTTGAAATTCCACTATTGTCAAACAAATCCAAAAAGGCATATATTCTGGAAAAAAAAACAAGAGATTTATCATTGCAAGAACCCAAAGAAAACTATCAGTCACCAGGGTGTTCGGGGTTAGAGCCAGCAGAGCTCTTATAGAACCTCTGCTAATTCTGCCCTGTTTTATAATTTTCCAAGTTTGACATTTTCTCAAACACTTGGAGTACACTTCAATATGAATGGTTCTGAATATTATCATCTATATGATTTGTTTAATGCTTTCATAATATTTTCCCCTTCATATAATTCATCTTGACTTTCATACAATCAAGGAGACATTGTGACAAACAGTTTGCAAGCATACCATATGACTGAATATCTAAAGTTTAAACGTTATGCACTGCTGTTTACAACTCAGAAAATCAGAATGATGTGCATATAATGCTCAGACCTTAGTGAATAGCAGAAATAAAGATCTCAGAAATTGTAACAACCGAAACAATGAATTTCAGTATAAATACCTTCTTGATATATAGGGATTGTGTTGCATTGATTCAACCATTCAGATGACAACAGCAAATAGACTTCATTAAGAGTTCTTCATTTAGCATATAACTCCGAATTACAATTACACACCAAAAATGGTGTCCCAATATTTGCTTGGCAATTGCAAAATAAATTCAAGCAACACTTTAAACCTGCATATGATATATCAATCTCCATTGCCCAACTATAGGGATTCATATCCAAAGATACCCAGAACAATATAGGGGATCCCCTAGGAGATATAAGCAAACATGAGGATTTTGTCTTGCCTGCAAACTTCATAAATTTGATTTCCAAACCCTCTAGAGAGATTTCCAGTTGAAACCTCCAACAACTTGATAATGAAGCACAATGGTGAATTCTGGATGAACCCACCTAAGATGAATTTGGGTTTACATCCAAACCACCTAGAAACTCCAAGGGTTTTTGTCCTCAGATTTCCTGTAAATGAAAGCCAAAGCTCTCTATGAGAAGTTTTATAAAAATCAAATTTCAAGAATGAATCTCTTTTCCCCTTTCCCTCCTTTTATAACCTTCTTTACCAATGTTGAGAGAAATACTTTATTTTATTTCTTCTATTTCATTTTCCCTCCAAAAGCAACTCTATGCTACTTTATTAATTTAAACTCCCTTGTTGCTCTGGAAAAGACCTTTCCATTAATATAATGATATTTTGACACACAAGGTCCTTGTTTCATTTGCCCATGATTTAAAACTTCTCATCCCAGTTCCAACGAGCTATAACACTAAGGTGCTCATTAAACAATTTCAATAAAAATAACAACCTTAGTAAATATAATTAAATTATAACCAATAGTGCCCCTGACTTGTGAAAATGGGCTAACAACACCGAAATCGAAATCTGAAAGCACAAGAGTGATCCCAATGATAAAAGATGATGAGCGATATTGACTGGGTGACTTACTAAAAACAGATGATCCCTCCAAGAATCTTGGAGCCCAAACCGGAAGTCGGAAATAACATTTCAAAGCGTCACTTGCCTCTTCTAAATCATCTGAGCTCATTGGAATCATCAAATAAATACTCTACTAACGTTGACGCTTATCAAAAAGGTTAGTGCCAACTACAATGCAAAAGGACCTAAAAATGAGGACATTACATCTATTTGTCTTTCCCTTTCTCTTTATTTTTTTCAATTTCTTCTTTTTTTGCTTGTTAGACCGTGAAGGCCAGCCATCCCCTACCATCCTTGCCAATTGATGCATGTTTATGGGATGTCTGCTGAATTTTTATTTTTTGATTAGTGGTGGATGGCCCCAAGGTTGATTTGCTTGTTGAGCAATAATGGCCACCTATTCCCTACCATCACTTGCCAATTTATGATTGTTTCCAGGATCTTCCCTAATTGTTTTTAATAATGGGGGATGGCCCTAAGTATGTTCTCTAACTAGAGTAGCCATCCCCTATTATTAAGATGACACCTTTTAGCAGGTGTTAGAGAATACTTGCTAAAAGGTGTCATCTTATCAATACATGTAACAACACCTGCTAAAAGGTGCCATCTTATCAATGCATCTAACAACACTTGCCAACACCTCCTCATTGTTGGTTTTATAGCAGTAATAACACAATACAAAGAAAAGATAACTCAAAACACAAAACATGATAGTTATCCTAGGAAAACCCTCCAACTTGAGGGGAAAAAACCAACCACGCCAAAAGATTATTTTATTGAATAATAATATAAGTTCGATATTACAATGCTGACAAAGAACTCTCTTTGCAGATGAACAAAATAATGACAACTCAATACACACCGTTCTCAATCACTCTCAAATACAATAAAACATAGTACGAAAAAAAACTTTGCTACACAACAAGCAGTATCAATAATCTCTGCTAAGATTATGTTCCACTTCACCATTATGTTGAAAGTAATCAAATAGAAGAAGGAATTACTAACGGCTCATGAAAGAGAGGACTCTTCATTGTCCTAAGGACAATGAAGAGTCCATTGTTACTATTCAATTAATGCCACGACACATGACTCTTCATCGACCTCTAGCAACTGCTATGACAAGTAACCCGACCACCGTTATACAAGAGAAATGACTCTTTAATATCACAACCGGTATATTCAATCGATGCCTGTACCATAAGAGTATATGAAGCATTCAGATGCCTCCATCATATGAGCTGACTATTCAGCACCTTAAGTCAATGAAACATAAGAAAGAGCAATCGCTGGCATAAAACAAAAATGACCAGCTGAGCATTACATGTGTCTTAAAAATAAAATCATATACGACATGTTGAAATGAGAACCATCAACCTGCAATAAAATACGTCTATCTCAGATGGGAGAAGGATAGCTCCTGATGCTATATCTCCAACACTCCCTCTTAGCTAGGGAGGTATCTTTCCAGATATCCATGTCATGGAATCTCTCAACATGACACGCACAATGGCTACACCTATTTGTGGAAAAGATTTTTATCACGAAATCTCTCAATGTGATAATGTCATGGAATCACTCAACATGACATTCACCATGGTTACTCGCATGTGTGGAAAGAAACATATACACAAGCTCACATCACAGAGTCACTCAACATGATGTCATCATGGAATCTCTCAACATGACATCAACCATGGCTACTCCCATGTGTGGATACACAAGTGCCCATCATGGCGTGATGTCATCATGGAATCTCTCAACATGAAATCCACCATGGCTACTCCCATGTGTGGAAAGAGCCACATCTCTCAAGGGCTTTCTCCTCATATTTCTCCATCTCAGAGATTACAAGGAATTTCACCTCATATTTCTCTCTCACAGAGAAATATACACTACAAGGGCTTTCACCTCATATTTCTCTCTCACAGAGAAACATGCATTACAATGGCTTTCACTTCATATTTCTCTCACAGAAAAAATATATATTACAAGAGCAACTGATACTGCGACTCCCTCTTGGCAAGGGCGGCATTATCACAAGTTTGATTATCACAATAAATTACAGTTGGCTCCAATGTTAGACCAAACAAGAAGCTTTCGAAGCCACACTGCTTCACAAGCATGCTGATCCTCTGCAAAGGACTTGGCACTCTTCCTCTGCTGCTCAAGCTCCCTTTGAATATTCTTGAGCCTAAATAAATACTCCCTCTTCGGCTTACAATCTTGTCTCTAGTACACTGCATCTTATAATAAGTAGTCGGAGGCTTGGGCATAAATTCAAACTCTCCAAGCTCACTCCTTTGGCGCATCTCCTTGAGGGTGGAGAATATATCAACACATCACAAAGCAAGATGTTGAAGGCCAGGGCCCTCATTGTGCTCCAAATAAGTCTGAATTTGAGACTTCATCTTAGTTCTGTACACTGACTCGTTCATCGGCAACAACACCATCTCAGTATTATTAGCAAGAATGATATTTGAAATAACTACATGACCATTCAGCCATTAATAGCGATCATCATAAGCTAGAGGCCCACGACTTGGATGGTTGTAGGGTGCCGGTCTTTCTTTGTAGCTTCCTTCATGATGTGTAGGGCCACCACAGACATAACGGTCACTTCCCCTACAAATAGAGGCATCACGATCATATCCCCGTTCCTTTCCATATCCATTTGGTGGGTAACAATCACTCCAATGTCGATCATGACTATCAGCACAATGGTCTCTTTCACCACAATGACCATCACTATAGCGGTTATCATAGTAGTTTCCAAGAAACCATCTCCACGATAGTACATTCTCTTGCCCAATGCCCCGTCTCCTTGGGACGGCTACAAAAAAACACAAGAAAACATCGTCAGCTTAATCATATTATCGAGAGAAGAAAACATTTTCTATAAGCGACTCATATGGAACTAATCTAATGCAGACACAAATTATACAAGTTCTAATAGTGAGTTTTAACATGTAATACTTAGTTTAGAAGATAAAAAAGAACTAGGAAGCTAATTCAAGAGCAAATCTATATACTTCAAGAGTGCCTATACTTATCTCTCAAATGCCCCATTAACTCTTCCCATTGCATGATGCTCCTCCCGATCAATGCCAACTAATGGCTAAAGATATGACCAAAGCTCAGAATGTGCAGAAAAATTAATAGGATCTGAAACTGAAACAAAAACGAGTATTCCTACGTATTATATTTTCTTGACAATTTGGACTAAGCCTACTATGAATGCAACCGTAACTTGAAATCAGATAGATAACTAGAAGATTGAGGAGGGCGGGATCTGGTGCTCCATAAATGGAAAAACATCGGGATTTAAAGCTGGAACACCTGCATATTTTAATTAATGCGATTATGATTTTTTAGGGGCGAGCATAGGCATTCAACAAGAGGATCCCAAGTTAACTCTGGTAATTGCTACGGGCATCCAAGACCCTCCTCTGTCAAGACCCAACTATTCAAGATGACCCAATACTACATGCACATTGCAGATACATCCTCTAGCGCAAACGGTTTGGGTCAAACCCCATGCTGACCACATTTCTTGCCCCCTCCAGATCGGTTAAATCTTATACACATACAACTCATGAGGATTACCCATAAGTTCTTCCGATTTGCTCACATGCTCTTCTTCAACAATGAAGGAAAGGTTCCAACAACAACAAACCAACTTGATGGCTTGCAACGATTTTGTGTCTTTCGCTTTCATCTCCTTGTTCAAATTGCCTGGATGCAAATAACGAGAAAGCACTCATATTCACCACAACTAACATGGAATCCCAACTAGATACAATCAAGTACTAACTATGGCAACAACTATAACAAGAATTTTTTGATCCCAAAGAGATATGGCCGATAGTGCATGAAGATACTAGACAAAACAATTCACAATGTGAATGTAACTACTCAGGAATAACAAATGCTTTCACCAACACCCGACAATGTGATGCTTTTGAGACGTTACACAACACGGAGATTTCACGCCTAAAACTCCCGATGTGAGTATTGCAAGCTATAAAGAATTCTCACCATTTCAAATAATTTTTTTAATGCTCCTATAATATCATCGATATGAAAGTTTTATTTATAACAGAATATACACCGGCCTTTAGATGAGAAGAAGGAAAGAAGACTTTACTGCATGAACCTAGCTCTGATACCAGGTTGGTTTTATAGAAAAAATAGAAAAATACAAAGAACAAATAACTCAAAACACAAAACATAATAGTTATCCTCGGAATACCCTCCAACTTGAGAGGAAAACCCCAACCACACCAAAAGATTACTTTATTGAATAATAATAGAAGTTCAATATTACAATGCTCACAAAGAACTCTCTATGCAGATGAACAAAATAATGACAACTCAATACACACCATTCTCAATCTCTCATATACAATAAAACATAGTAAGAAAAAAAAACTCTGCCACATAGCAAGCAATATCAATAATCTACTGTCGTCTCTGCTAAGAGAAAAAAATGTTCCACTTCATCATGCCGAAAGTAATCAAATAGAAGAAGGAATTACCAATGGCTCATGAAAGAGCGGACTAATGAAGTGTCTGCCATTACTATTCAATTCATGCCACGACACATGACTCTTCATCGACCTCCAACAATTGTCGTGACAAGTAACCTGACCACCGTTATACAAGAGAAATGACTCTTTAATATCACAATCGGTATATTCAATCAATGCCTCCACTGTAAGAGTATATGAAGTGTTTAGATGCCTCGGTCGTATGAACTGACTATTTAGCATATTAAGTCAATGAAACATAAGAAAGAGCAATCGTTGGCATACAACAAAAATGACCAGCTGAGCATTGCATGCGTCTTCAAAATAAAATCATATATGGCATGTTGAAATGAGAACCAAAACCTGCAGTAAAATACATCTATCTCAAAAAGAGACGACTATCTCAAATGGGAGAAAGATAGCTCCCAATGCTATATCTCCGACACTCATCAGCCCTAAAATCAGAGAAGTAGAATTTCGGGTTCAAGAGGTAGGCCAAGGCATGTATCACTTGGTGGAGTTGGTTTGTTCACCTGTGATCAGTGATGTAACAAAGGATTTCATATTTTCTTGAATTTCTGCCATAGTAAAGTGAAGTGGCCTCTTTGGCCCTATCCTTGGCGTCATAAATGAAACCCATTGGCATGCCCTCTCCATCCATCATACAAAGAACCCTTACCAAAGTTTCTCACCTAAAAAATGAAAATAAATTTTAAATTATTACAAAATTAACCCCTCGAAAAAAAACAGCAAATAGATTATCTTGTATAAAGTTTATATTTGTGTTTGTTACTTACCTTGATCAACTCCTCTCCAGTTTTGCTAAATCCATCATAAAAAATAATGCTTACTATGTTCTTTGCATCAACTCTTTTGGAGAATGTAGACTGCAACCAAGCATCAGACACAAACACTTGCTTAAGATGAGGAATGACACCAAGAATGCTTTGCAATGCGAGGAAATGGCTAGCAAATTGTGTCACTCCTGGTTACACAAGGTCCTTGTTGTTTGTGTGTTTTCACATCAAAGAGAGGACCCAAGTATGGTTGTAGATGAATTTGGTGACACTTTAGCATCTTCAACCACCCTTTTCACCCATCAAATCTTCCCAGTGTAGTCTAACAAGTCCAAGCAGTGTGTAGCATAAGGATTCCATGTAATTGTTGGATACCTCTCCATAAGCATTCTACCTACAACTATAGATGCATCTACGTTGTTCGTGATAATTTGGACAACATTCTCTACTCCAACTTCCTGGATCATCCCATCTAATAAATTGCACAAAGTCTTAGCCTTTTTTATTTCATGTGAGGCATCAATAGACTTGAGGAATACCGTTGCACCATTAGAAGCCACCAAGAAGTTGAGGAGAGTCCTATTCTGTCCATGCACCAGATAAGATGTTGCATCCTTTTCTCCTCCAAATTTTCTTTTGATCAACCACAACCTGTGTAGTTTTCACAGATTGCTCTAGCAATGGCCCATGTAAGTCTTTAGCTGTTGGGCCTGTTGTGAGGTTTTCACACCATCATCCCATTGCAAATGGAGATCCCCTCTTTTCGCTTGGCAATAGGGTAGTTGTACTGGGTAGTCTTAGTTCAGTGGCAATTTGCAAGCTCTGAGTCTAAGAGATGAGTATGAGCAATTTCGGCTTGCTAGGGAGTCAAGTCAATCAGGGACATGAGTGACAGTTAGGCCAAGTTGGTCAAGGATGTGGAATTGAAAGTTAAGAGATTTGTGATGAAATGAATTGGCCAAAGTGTAAAAGGTATAAAGTGAAAGATACAAAGCAAGAGATGAAGTTTTAACCTGAAAAGGAACACTAATGGAATCATGCTAATTCCTGAAATTTTGCTATTTGAAATTTTTTCGAATCTCCCAAAACCTAAAATCTCCATTACAACTATGAATCTGAAACCACTCTCAAACATCCTGACAGTATTTATATAAAATATAACTTAAAGTGTGAGAAAGGAAAATTATACTTAAATGTTATATTTTATAATTATTCCGCCTTGCCTTATTCATGTTGAATTTCCAACCTTGGCCATTGTTCGTGCACCTTATTTTGTCTTGATTTCCGTCCTCTTTATTAGGCACACACCTTATTGATGCTAAATTTCTGACCAACCTCCTAGTTTATAAGCCTTATTCGGTCTCAATTTCCACTTGTGATTCTTCAAGTTCGCCTAAGTTGATGTGGATTTCCACT
This sequence comes from Thuja plicata, assembly GCA_018584345.1. NCBI lineage: Eukaryota > Viridiplantae > Streptophyta > Pinopsida > Cupressales > Cupressaceae > Thuja > Thuja plicata. The sequence continues at coordinate 6,165,975 of MU223664.1, forward strand.
TTACATTTGCAACACTTTCCTAAGTCAGGTCTGATTTCCACTTCACATTGGATGCACTTGCCTAAGTTAGGTCTGATCTCCACTTCACATTGAATGCACTTGCCTAAGTCAGGTCTGATTTCCATTTTACATTGTCAAGTTCGCCTAAGTGGATGAAGATTTGCACTTATCATTTGCAACATTTTGCCCAAGTCGATAGGAGTTTCCACCAAGCAAGTGTATAATTCACCTAAGTGGCCTTGCATTTCCACTAAATGAGTTTTAAATTTGCCTAAGTCATGGGTGGTTTCCACTTGACGTTTGATGATTTTGCCTCACTTAGTGGTGATTTCCACTTCATTCATAGTGGTTTTGCCTAAGTATAGTTCATTTCCACTTTTGGATTCTAAGTTCGCCTAAGTGGTAGTTTCCACCTAGCCTTTGCCTAGCTCCATGATGGTTTCCACTCCAAGATTAATGAGCGATTTCAACCACAAATTAAGTCCAAGCCCTCATCAAACTTGCAAACAAGGCTGGATTAATGGTGTGAATTACATGGAGGGGGAAAATGGATCGAATTTAATGAAAATACATTGATTTTATACATAAGAGGTGGTGCAATTATTAATCAAGGCATCCATATTCGATGGATTGCATCAATTAATTAACAAGGTCGGCCTTGAAGAGGAGAGACTAAAATATCTAAAATGGAAAGTAAATGATTAATCGAATTGCCAAAGTCATATAAGGTCAGTCTAGGAGGGATATAAGGTGAGTCGAATTTAATTTGAAAGCCTTTTGATTAATTTAATTGCCAAACTAAGAGGCTGGCCCCCATTGAGACATGCCTTTTCAAACTCCAAGTTGTTGTAATATCCCCATTTTCTTGAGCATCAGAGTTTGAGGGATTAGCCTATTATTGTGACCCTCGTAGGCTAATTATTTTGGATAGAGGGTCTTCTGAGGTAGAGGTTTGGTTAATAGAGGTTCCTATCTTCTCCATTATTTCGTATGTTCCATTTTGTTCTTTGTTTGGCTCAGATTGGACTTCGTTTGGGCTTAGTTTCATATACTTACTATCTATAGTAAGTCTGAGGTTGATCGAGAAGGACCCTTTCTATTTTGGAAAGTGCATTTGGTCACGTGGGGAAATATTAGGTGTCACTCCTGTTTCAAATGGCATATTTAAAGGATAAGTATTTTGGGAGTTATTATTATTTTAGTGGCCAAATTATTATTTAATCATTAAATGGCTTATTATAAAGTTATAATTTAACTTTATAACTTCAGTTGAGGGTTGAGTCATCATTGGAAGGGGCCATTTATCCAATTAATTCATTGAAGCCTAAGCCAAAGTATCAATTAAAGTATTGGAGTAAATGAATTATTAAAAGGAAAAGGATATCTATTTACCCCACATTGGCTGGAAAAGTGTGTGAGTTCTCCCACAAAAGTTATAGAAGACTCACATGAGTTCTTTTTCATCATTCCATTGTGCATTTGTTATTTTCTAAATTTGTGATGAATATTGAAGCCAAGGGTTTTAGCATTTGAAGGATGGAAGACTTGAGAATTCTTCAAGTGTTTTGCACTCTGAACTGGTGAAACTATCCAGTGATACTGTGCCTGGAGGTGGCTTCATTCAAAGCCATCCATTGTTACCGATTGAAGACGTTTTGAGAAGGGGTTTCACAATTTGGTTACAATTGTTATTGACAAGTTTGGAATTGTTATTGATAGCAGACTGTATAATTTATGAAGGGCTGTGTTTTATATCGGCCCAGCATTTGAGCAGCTATACTTCATCTGCAGGCAGCGGCTATTGTCTATAGGGCCGCGTCCAACTTTCTGGGCAGCGATAATCATTATTACGGCTGCCTATTTTCAGTCTCTAGGTTTCTCATTGTATATTAACTTCATTTAATTTGGCACTTAGTACTAGAATTGGCATTCCAAAATAAGGAGTTACAAGGTTGCACAATAATTGTTTGATGAAATGCCTTTGT
>MU223664.1:6168009-6189904 GCA_018584345.1 Thuja plicata
TAAATTTCTAGTATGCATGCCAAGTGTTTGTGGAAATGTCCATTGGCTGTAGATGCACATTTTACACATAAAAATCATATGTATGCATTTAAAAAGGTCAAAGAGATTGCATTTACTTTTTAGTTCCGTTCTTGGATTTCTTAATAAACATTTGCAAGCATCTAAACTACATTTGAAACCATTTATAGCAAGCAAAAGCAATCTGAAAATAAATGGCAGCAAGATAAAGGTTTCACGCAAAGTGTTTGACAAAATGTCAAACATCTGAAAAGTAAAGCAATTCAGTGTTTGTCGGAGGTAGAACGCATAGGGGGTTCTTACAATGGTATCAGAGCTTGTCTGCAAAGTGCAAAGTGTTTGACCAAATGTCAAACATCCAAAATTAAACCACAGTCTAGCATTGTCAGAGTTAGAACCTGCAAGGGTTCTTATAGTCGCCTATATAAGAAAGATTAAACACTTTGTTTCAAACACAAACAATTCAGATTCAAATCATTTGCAAGGCAGATCGAGTTTGAAGGAGAGCAGTGCGATTTTCATTGGCAATAAGCTAGATTCAAACAAGCCCAAACTTGTGGAGGATATTAATCAGCATCTACAATCAGACCTGAAGCATGTTGAGATAAGGCCATCCGATTGAGCATGTCCAGATTTTCAAAGAAAAAATAGAGTTGAGGGGCTGCAAGTTACAGATATGTGTTGAATTCATAAAATCTGGAGGTGTTAATAAGGATCAAAATACCTCTAAATCTAAGCAAGACGAAAGGGTGGAATTCATATTTATTATTTAACATAGAAAATCAGGCCAAGTTCAAACAGCAATAAGTTACATTTAGCAAATCAAGTTTGTGAAAAGGGTATCAAACTCCTACAACCAGTCAATTTCAGACTGAAAGACACCAAGATCCAAGATCGAACATTGAAGCAAGCCCAGATTTCATCACAATTAATCAGGCCCAAACATTAGAACAGGAAATGTGTATTGAAGTCTGCTAATGCTGGAGATAAATCAGACCTCTACAGGCTCGATCATTCCCAGATCTGAGGTTTATAAACACAGAATTGTCATCATCCCATCGGGTTCAATTGATAATCAGATTGGCAAGATTAAATAACGTTTTCATTAATGAGAGATTAAAGGGTTTAATTCAATTGTTTCAAGGGTAGAAATAACTTTCAGTCAATTAGTGGCCAAGCTAGAGGATAAGAATGAATATTATAACATGGCTTGGTGAAATTGCTTAAGATGAAATTCTGAAAGTTAGGAATATTAGAGCATTAAGTTGGAATTTCTAAATGCGATCTGTATTGTAAATCTTTGAAAATCATTTGAAATCGAGTTTGCAAAGTATAAGTAAAAATTAATATTCTTAACAAGTTAATGTTGTGCAAGGTGAAAGGTTCAAGGTAAAGTACAAGGTGGAGGTGATTAAGAACATGGGAAGACTATGGCAAGAATTCAAGTATAGGAAGCTTCCCCTCCAAGAATCCAAGCTCGAGACTTCAAGGACTTCAAACAAAAAGGTTGTTACCAAAGGGGAGTTCGAAGAACAAATCGTGCATAAGAAAAATCAAGTTTACAAGAAAATAGGAATGACCATCAACTTGAATTCCCTTATGGAATCCAAATTCAATTGAATTAAGAGCAATGGAGTTTAAGAACATGCAAATTCAAAGTTATGTCAACAAGAAGATTTTCAAAACCAAGAAGAAATAGAGAAGACATGAAGATGAAACAATTTGAGAATACGAGCCATCATAATTGTTGAGATATTTTCTCATCATCAAGAGGTATTTATTAAGCTTATAAGATAAGCATGCTAAGGTGGCGCTCATTTCTTCAACCAATCAGATCATGCCAAGTGTCCTAGTGGGAGAGCTCAATAATATTGTTGTATCTAGATTCATTGAATTTGCCAAAAGGGGAAAAGTTAAAGAAAATTATCTTCTAAAGGAAGATTTGTTGTAAGCCCATGTGGCATTTTATCAATGGCCCATTGATTGGTGCCTTCTTTTATAAGCTTTTGCCTAACCTATTTTCTTATTAGCCCTTTAAAACATTGCAATTTTCTTATTGGCCCACAAGGTGGTGCCCAATTCTAATTGGTCAGCACTTAATGCTTGTGGATTAGGGCATTGTTGGTATAATCTTGGCCCTTGATCTTGTATTGATCTTGGCACTTATTGTAATTGAACAACTATAAAAGGCTAGGCCTTCTCATTTCTAACTCATTAGAATCAGATTAGATTAGCTAAGATAGAGGCTTGGATAAATTGTTGCCATAATGCTATCAAAGTAATTGCTAATTCATTGTTGGTCTTCATAGTGGATTACTTGTGTTGTCCTAAATTTGTATTTGCAAAATTGGAGTAATCCTACAGAAAATTTCGTATGAAACTTTCTAAGGCGCTTCCTTAGTTATTTTGTTTGACTTTGGTTTTGGTTTTTCCCTAGGATTGTAGCATTTTCAATTCCGCTCATTTTGAGCTATCTTAGGCCTCAAACAGAGTTGTCTAGCTAAAGTTATTAAAGAATTAAGCTTTTGTCGGTGGGGTTTTTTTGCTCGCCTACATATCCTTGTTCTTTAATTAAAATTTCTCATTAAGTGGGTTTTTTATTGGCAATTACATGGCATAAAAAGTATCAATTACATGTAAAATGGATTTAGTACCCCATTTTAAAATTTCACATCATTTCGATGAGGTTTATTTATAGTTTTTAATGAATTTCTAATGTAAAGGTGGACTTTTTAAGACCCATTATGTATCCCTCATTAAAGTTATAAATTACGTGTAAAATTCAATACATTGGTGGGGTTTTTTGATTGATATCGCATAAACATATGTTTTACTTGGGTATATGCAAGTTGATTCTAAAACTCCACCTTTAAATATGTTCAATCCATGAGTCCATGGTGGCGTTTTTTGAAGGCTTTACATGTATGTTTCTAGCGCAAATTAAATACATGTAAATGGGCCAAAACAGCCCGTCATTAGTCATAAAGTGGCGATTTTTATCTCATTGCATATATATACTACATATACAAAAACATATTGATATGTATGCGTTTTGCATCTAAAATCCTGTTTAAGCTATAAAGTGGCAATTTTTAGATCCAAAACACATTTCCATATGAAAAAGGATAATCAAAGCCTGTTATTAATATAAGGGCGTGTATATGCACTTACAAAACACATTTTTACTCCTTTATTACTGCTTTTCCTCTTTAAGACTACTTGGGTGGCGATTTTTCTTTGAGTTGCATATGTTTTAAAGACCAGTATGAGCTGCATTTTCTTCTAAGTGCTTGAGTGGCGTTTTTTTGTATTATTTACATGCAAAACAAGCATGTTGTAAAGCCTGGGCTAAGTCTTCACCAGCCCGCCTAGGACACAAAATGACACTTTCAACTTGCTTTGCATTAACAAAAATCACATTTTTTTCTCTAGGGCGCCGTTTTTGGAGTCCATTGCATATTGACTTGTTTGCTGCAAGAATATGCATTTGGAAATTTGAATCTTTCTTTCTTGTTGCTATTCCTTTGCATGTTTCCTCTCATTCATGGCCATTTGTCAAAGTTTCAAAGAGGACTGAGTTTTGTATTCATTCTTGTAAAGATTTGGTCAAGCTTGGTTGCCTATATAGTTGAAATTTTGGGGATCTTTTCCCAAAATCGAACCAGAAAATATTTGGAGTTTTTCTACAAAGTTCAAGCATCTTTTCCTTCACATTTTGGTTCCAAGTGGTGCAAGTTATTCATGTTTCAGCAGTCTTGCTACATGCTACATGGTTGGAGATTCAAAAGAGGATTTTTGGCTTCAAAAGTTTGATTGTATCATTTTCAAAACAATGCAAGTTCTTCCCAAGAAGAGATGCAAGTTCTTCCCTTCATGAGAGAGCTCCAAACACTCATTTTTCTTGCATGTGCAGTTGGGATTAAAAACCCCGTTTTTAACATTGTTTTACTCAAAAAAGAGCAAGTTACTTCCCCATCATGCAATGCAAGCTAAAAAGCCCACCTACAAGTGTTTTCCAAGCGCTTTTTGACTCTTTTTCAAAGCTGCAAATGGACTTCAAAAACCCGTTTGTAGGCAGAAAAATACTTTCCAAAATGACTTGTAATGGGACTTAAAAACCCCACCTACAAGAGAAAAGTCTTCCCACTTATCTATATATGCTTGTGCAAGGAGGCGAAAAAGTGAAAATGATTGAGAGCATAGAATGCTTTCAAGACTGAAATGGCATTGAAAAGAAAGATGTAGTTATGATACAAAACAATCAAGGATACAAGTTTTTGTTCCAGATCAAGATGCTTCTGCCAAATCTGAAAACTTCAATCACGGGGCATCCTATAGCAGCATGAGGACCAATAAAGGATGATGTAATCGAAGTCGTGTCTTGTTAGGCACTTAGATTTTTTTTCATCATGTATTTGTAATTTGTATTTGACAGATTACATGTAATGTAAAAACAAGATGTAATTACATGTGATAGTATCACATGCAAGTTGTTTCATGTAATCATGTAGCAAGTGCTATAAGCCTTGTAGCATTGAATAAGTCAAATTTAGTTAGTTAGAGAATAAGTCAAAGTGCTTAAGGGTTTTCTATGTTACCCCGAGTTTCCGGGATGGGGGGACGGGGAAATTGGGAAACGGGTTTCCGGGATGGGGGGACGGGGAAACTGGGAAATGGGTTTCCGGGACGTTTTTATTTTGGCCGAAGCAAGGGACGGCAGGGGACGACTATATATATATATTCATGAATTTCAGAATTATATAACATTGTCACATTCATCATAGCAACATAATTTAAAATTATCAAATCCATTCATCAAATCAGCATAGAACATAGCATCAAATCGAATCATCATAGAACATAACATCAAATCGAATCATCGTCTAAGAATACTAAAGTCTAAGAATAGGAACATAGGATGATATCAAATGAATAAAATGAGAGAATCAATCTACTTCTAGGTATTGAACGAACCAATCTGCCATAGCTAGGCGATATGTTTAGACTTTAGAGCCCTTGCGTGTGGTTTTTGGAGAAGAATTGAATTTATTGTGGCAAATTGTTCCTAGATAGATAGCAGCCATCTTGTCTGGGCAGTAATCAGCTACAACAGTGTAATTCTGGGCGCTTATTGCTGCTATCAGAGCATATCAAAGCTGGAAACTATCTGAGTATTCCTCAACCCAGCGACAGTCATTTCTAGGTCTGCGATATGAATATCAAACAGAAGTCTAATTTACAATCATTTTCAGGTCTGGTTTGTTGAACATAGGTTTGAATTTTCAGTCATAGTTGGATGCTAAGTTTGTAATGACTTCCAAAAAAATAAACTTTCAACATATGTTATGTTAAACATAACATATTTTATTATTTTAATAACTTCCAAGGCGTGGGGCTCGCTAATGGGCCAAAAATTGCCATTTATTAATGTTTTTTTAAATTAAATTTTATTTTGAAATCAGAAACTTCAAGCAATCGTCGGGATGGATAGGAAATGGCTACACAGTCCCCGGGACGGTCAATGCCAACTGGAAACGCGTTGACCGTTTCCGAAGTTTCGGGGACATGTTTTCGATTTTCCTGCTTGGGTGGGGACGACTTGGAAACGTTTCCGGCCGTCCCCAAGTCCCCGAAACGGGGAGGGTTCCCGAAACCCGGGGCTTAGGGATGGAAACGCGTCCCCGAGTAACATAGAGGGTTTTCCCCTTCTTTCTCCACCTTTCTCTCCACTCTTTTCCTATATAAAGGAGGGAGCTCATTGTAAATGATCATCTTTTGGCAAGGCAAGAAAATTCTGCCAGTTTGTATATGCACTCTAATATTTTGAGCTTAGGTGTAAATCTAAATTGCTTTCAATAAGAGAGGCAAGTTGTTTTGAGACTTTATGCTGATCCAACCTGTTATGTGACGACATTTTCTTGAATTGATCGTGAGTTTTAATGCTTTGTTCAAGAGGGATTTGAATTCAATTGTGTAGACTTTGAGTTGCCTATTGTATTCAGAGTCAATTTGAACTTTTGAAGACTTTGTGCTGCAAGAGGACAAATTGTTATAGTTAATAGTGGCTGCAATTACTTAGAACTGAAAGACTTTGGGCTTCAGTTGTAAGTATTTTTATTAAGTTTGAGAGTATCTAGTAAGAGACTTTGTGCCTTACTGGCTATTTTGATTATTGAATCCTCATTCAAAATAAACGCAAGAGACTTTGGGTTTCTATTTTTGGTTCACAAATATATAAGTAGACTGTTGTCTCAGGTGTTGGTCTTATGTCAACTCCAGAGCCACCGGTATTATCGTAGCAATAGATGCCTTTTGTTAAGTTTAAAAGTTGTAGTTGTGTATAAGTCATTCCTGAAGAAAGAGGAAGTAATTAAGAAGAACCACCCTTTTTTAATTTCAGTTAGGTCTCTGTTGGAGCCACCTACGATAAGAAAGGAGCCTCCCCTATTGCTGAGAGGAGAGAGAAATCTCATGAGATATTGGCTAAAGTCACAATTTTGTAAGTTGTGGTCACAGTGACTTACAAATTTTTTAGCCAACACTCACTTAGATTAGGATTTCATTTCATGTTAGTAGTAGTGTTTAGTTGAATGGAAGATATTTTGGATGCATCTTTGGTGAACTCGTTTAGACCAAACCACTAGCTGCTTGTTGATGTAAGTTTTCCTTGCGTGGTCGAAAGGCATAATTATGAGCTTCACTTCAACTATGACTTGCACATTGATATGCATCGATGGATGGTGTTAATGGAATGGTGATAGTTTTAACATATTACATTCAGCTTAGGAGATCGCACTAGCTTGGTTGATGTCAATGGCTACACTAAGTCTAGTTGAGTCACAAGGGCATTCATCATTTCTTGCATTCTAGAAGTAGAATAGTTTTCTAAACCTTTTTCCTTTGTAGTTTGTTTGTTGGAAGTAGTTGATATCCATTAAATGAATAAGTCCCTCTGTGATACCCAACATATTGCATCTTTATAACTGGGTGGAAATCCACAATAAGAAGGAACCTCGGGGTTGTCTCATTTGATTACACAATCCAGATACATTGTTTAGCATACAAGCTTCCTTATTCAAGAGAGAGTTGAAGATTTGGTGTTTCATCTCGAAATACTAAGTATTCGATTCTGCATGTTGTAACGACATTAAACTCACATCAATAGGGCTTTAAACCCCTCGCCTACAATTGTAAATGCGGTAACCAAACCTTCCTAATATGGGTTGCTCACTGCATTGAAAGGCAAATTGTTGTAGTACTAAAAATTTGCTGCTGTTATCCTTGCTTGCTCATGTTTTTCTCTATTCCATCTGGTACCTTCAAGTGAAGGTTGTGCTCTTGGAACATTGTGTGGAACAAAAAAAATTGGGTCTGATGTAACAGGAGTCTGAGTCTCAGTAGCCTCAACCTCATTGTCAGCAATGGATGAATTTAGTTGATGGATGCTTGGACTTCTGTGAGTGCGACCAAGGGGAGCCGAAGTGGACACATTCGGATTTTTTTTTTCCCCTTCTTTTTGTAATTCATACTCAGCAAGAAGGGCTTTCATGTGTCTAATAATCTTCGGAGTTGTATTGGGGCAACCTTCCACATTTTTTCCAGGTATTTTTGCAAGGTGGTATTTTAATCTGTTGACTCCACTTGTCATCCATTTGCCACATTCAGTGCAAGTCACCTCTCCCTTTTTATTTCCCTTTATCTCATACTTCCATTTTTTTTTTTTTCTTCCTGATTTTGCTTTTGGCCTTGGGGCTGCTCTTGGAGTTAAACTTGACATTGCTATTCTAACGTGGAAAAATAAATCAGTAGGGTTTTGTGGAAAATCAACAAAAAATTGATAATGAATCGTTTGAAAAAACAGTATTAAAAAACAAGATAAAAATACAAGGGAATAAGTTAGGAAGCGAAATAGAAATATTTTTGGCAACAAATCCCTTTGTTTTTCAATATTTTTTTGATTTATAATAGATGGAAAAGAAAAAAAAGAGAAGAAAAATCCTTTACCTAGATCTCCTTTGTCGATTTCATGTTGTTTCCTCACCTTCTTCAAACCCTACAGACCTGTTTTGAGCAATAACAAACAACAGATGATAAGAAAAGTGAAAAAAATAAACTTTTAACTTGACTAGGCATTACACCCTAAGCCAAGAGTCCCTGCAAAAGACTCGTTCGAGTCCTTTAAAAAAACTTGCGAGTCCGAGTTTAAGACTCGGCTCGCGAGTCCATGGTGAGTCAACTCGACTCACGCATGGACTTTTGAGTTATTCTGAGTCTGAGGCAAGTACAACCAATTTTTTCAACTATGCTTGAAATTACTATTTTGCAATTTGTTGATTGCAAAATATTCACCCAACATTGCGAATCTTCAAAATGGCCGTGTCCATATCTGTATCTTTATGCATGTCCATGCAACTTTATCTCTTACCTTCCCTACATTCCCTAAATATCTTGCAGATGAGAACAATCGGAAATCCCTAGGAAACAGGTCCCCTTATAACATTGCTTTGAACTTGTTTCAATATCTTTTATCGACAATTTATTAGGACAAATATCTATTTTCCTTCTAGACATTAACCACCTCATTTATTACTTTAACTCTGTCAAACCCAAGAATAAGAAATGAAGCACAATTGGCCCCATATAGTCTATCATCATTTTCCAAGTCAAGAAAATCAAGTATTGTTCTTTCTTTAGCCATGTGATTCGTGCTCTCCAATCCATTGTCCATTCTTATTCCACAAGAGTGAGTGTGTATAGTTGATGTATGCCAACTGAAATGATCCCATTCACTCCTATCACTAATATAATTTAACCTTGTTTCAGCCGGGATCTTATTGGACTTGTTATGATTTGAAGATGTTTAAAGCATAGTTCCATAATGTTTGAGATGGGGTTCAAGGAACAAAGAGAAAATTTGGGGACAGAAAAGGGACAGATGTACAAAAAATATAATATTTGGAAAATTAGTCATAAAAAGCGTATAAGAAACAACAGTGGGAACTATAAACTACTAAATCCAATTCATCGAAAATGCCAAATATCAATATGTAGTGTCTCTTCTTAGATTTTCAATTAAATATGCAATGTTATGATGTTTCAAGTTCTAACAATATATAACAAACAAGAATTGAATATCAACAACATGAGGTCCAATGATAAAACCTTCAGATCTGTCTTTCCATTAATTAAATGAAAATCAACTGAAAACTAACAATAAAAGGAATGAAAATCTAATATGTTGGACTAGAAAACAAATTTCAAATTTACAAAGATAAATTTCCATTCACGACTGGCGGCTGGACAAAAATGAGACTTTCTAAGTTATATGGCTGCTGGAATGGTAACTAGAAATAAATCAGATGAAGTGGGAAACAATTCAGGCCTCAAACTCTATTGTATTACTGCTGAAATTCATTTTTCTGCTGAAGTTTGCTGTTGTATGGCTGTTGATGGCTGGTATGGTTGGCTGGGAAAGTGGTGATAGATCTAGAATGAGCCTTATTGACCAAGTATGAGTGCTTCCTTGCTGTATATGCTAAGTGGCAGGCTATACATCAGCTAGATTAGGTTGGCGACTAATTGAAAGTGAAGATCTGGATTTAGGATGGAATGGCAGCCCCACAAGATAGCAATGACAATTGTAAATAGAAACTTTTGACGGCTGATTCTGGTATTAGCTTGTGGTTGTAAAATTTAGTCTTTAACAGAGGATGACAACACTTTGGCTTCCCATAATGTATTTGCTGATTTTTAAATTAATAAAACAGAAATGGCAACAGGCAATTTTCTTCTTTGCTTCAAATAGTTTTTTTTTTCTTTTAAATCTTTATGAGAAAACAACTGCAACCCAATTTCCTAATTACATTGAATTATATCTATAAAACTTAAAAAACGTTAATTCTTGAATTCAAGGACAGTGACATTTATTGATGTAAAAGAATATTTAGAAGTTAAAAATTATATATAGGAAGAGATTGAATGTACCCTTCAAACCATGTTATTTACCAACTGAAAGTATTTTCCATGCATATAATGAGGATGATAATTCATTTTGTTTGTTCATATCAGATAGCAGAAGAAAGAAAATGGAAGGAATGATCATGTCAAAAAGGAAGATTGCTGCGCATACCAGCCCTCTCAAAAGACTTTCTGCTAGGCATATAGGTCAGATCCATGCCCCATGTCCTTTGGAAATGATTAACCTGAAAGCAATAGATCAACTAATATTTCATTCTAAATGAATAACATGACAGTACCCAACAAAAATTGAAGATTTGACTATAAACACAGAAAATAGTGATTGCATAGATAAATAATGAGGTCTTACTTCCTGCTTCAGATTTTCTAAGCTATCCCAGTAACCCTTAGGCTTCCTGTCCTTATAAGAAAGTGAGAGATTCATAAGAGATGCAATAATTCTGAAGCCGCCCATACGATTAATGGCTTTCTCAAGATCTGCACGGCCATGTAAACGGAGATGCTTTCTCAGAGGCATGAAACCTTCCTGTCCATGATCTGAAATGAACTTATAAAGTTCTGATTTCAATATGTCCATGTTTCTCTGAAGACCTGGTACTTTTGACCGCTGTTTAGTAGGCTTGTCCTCAGAAACCTTTAATTCCTTGGTTGCTCCTTGCCTTTTCTTTAAATTCAAATCTTCAATACCCACATTGATATTTTGGGCTTCCGGTGATTTTGTATAAGTGAGTGTTGCTGGAAAATTCAGATCAGCAGCATCCTTGCTTTCCACGTGATCACGGAGGGCACACAAATTTGATGGAAGATCTTTATATATAACCTGAAAATCAGAAATTGTAAATGTTGTTGGTCTCAGTAGCATGATAAATTGACTACACCACAGGCTAGTGCTATGATAACTGCTTTTCTTATATCAAATTCTCAAACAAATATCTATGATTGTCAACTCCATGCTTAAACTGTATATTACATTTCTTACAGCATGATATATAGACGATATCAAGCCAATACTATGAGAATTGTTGACTAGTAAAAAAAGAATTCTCAAATAGATCTCTATGATTAAAAAGTTTGTGCAAATTCAACTTTTTGAGACTAAATTGTGGTAGCCTATGAAATGATAATCGATTGTTTTATATTAATTTTTAAACAAAGGAGATAAGATAAGATAAATTTATTAATGTCCAACAAATTACAAATAATAAGGAACACTCCTTATATAAGCAATTACAAAAGATCTTTCCATAAGGAAAACGACAAAAACTAAAGACAAAGCAGAAAGATACCAAAAATTCACTAAACAACTTAAAAGATAGAAGGTTATTAAAAGTAAACTAAACAAAATAAATGACCCTTATAAGCTAAATATTACAATATTACTTTAATACCCTCCCTTAAATGGTCATTCTATTAACTACACCAAGTTTTTCCTGAATGTTTACAAATTTGTGCGAAAGAGTACTAAAAGATGAACTCTTTGCAGCCAATGCAAGATGCCGAGACTCCAATGGTGAGCATTCACTTGTTTCCTTCCAACCTGATGTTGGGTAATGAAGCCGTCCCTCCCTATCTAGAGACACGGAAAAAAAGATAAAAAACAGCTTCTCAAATACCTTTGATTTTTGTTGATAAAAATCAACAAAAAATTGAAACCCACGATTTGTTTAAAAAAATAGCGCAAACATGTTGAATACCCACGATTTTATATTAAAAATCATTCGAAAAAACGTATGCTGAAACAAAGCCAGGTCTGATAAATAATCAGAAAATTTTGCAAACACTCATGTGTGCCTCAGGGGCACAGAATGCGATTTTATGAAAAAATTGTTAAAAATCAGGGCAAAAGCCCTCCACTAGTTTGGAGAAAAACAACACCCACAATTTTCTAAAAAATATCATGCAAAAACATCAGTACTTTAGCAGGAATGTCGTTTTCCCTCAAAACCCTAGGTGTGACCCAAAATACACTGCAAGAAACCACAATTTTATGAAAAATATCAAAAGAACAGCACCCTGGAAAAAAACAACACGCACCCGTAAATGGAAACAAAAAATGGTTCAAAAAATGCAAACAAAAATGTTGCAAAGATAGGAGTAACCTTAGATTTTTCTTTTCTAAAAATTGTCAAAAATTGAAGCCCTCATTTTTTTTTTGAAAATTGAGCAAAAACTTGTTGATACAAATCCTTGATTCTAAAGATAGAACCCATGATTGTTTTTTTTTAAAAATCAGACAAAATACTTTTAAAATTTCTTCGAAATTCTAGGTAAAGACCACATTTTTTATTATAAAATTCGTCAATAAAGAACCTATTCTCTAATACTATGAAATGATAATTGATTGTTTTATATTAAACAAAGGCGAGGAATACTCATCATATAAGCAATTACAAAAGATCTTTCAATAACATAAATGATCGAGAACTAAAGACAAAATAGAAAAATACTAAAACCTCACTAAATGACCTATAGAATAAAAAGATACTAAAACTAACTAAACAACTTAAATGACCATTATAAGATAAATATTACAATTTTTTTTTTTTTTGGCAAACTACTACCTAAGGGGTAGCTCCCTATGTTAAGATAGATAAAATAAACGATTACATAAAGGATCTAAAGCTGGTGAAAGAGAAAAATGAGTCCATTCAACTTGAAGATCCTATCAAGTTGCTCAATGTGTGATGACCCTATTTTTAGTAGGTTGTGGCAGTGACTTGGTCAGCTCATCATCATGACCCTCGTGAGCTGATGCAGGGTTTTGAGGGTCCTAGTTGGCAAACTTGCTATTTTTAGTAAGTCTGGACTTACTATTTTTAGTAAGTCTGTTGGTCAGTTTCTATTTCTGACAAGGCAGTGGTCAATTCTCCAGACGATATTCAGTCGTGCAGTTTCTTGGACAGGGGACTTACTATTTATAGTAAGTCTATTTTTGGCAGTTGCCATTTTTGGCAGTGTAGTGATGAGCATGTTGGTCAGTCAGTATGGCAGGTGTTGCAGGAATTATCATCAGAGTTATATTTGATAATTAATTGTATTAATTAATAACAATATGTTATTAATTAATAATAAGGCGTTATTATAATAATAATAATACTTTATTATTATTATAACGATTTAGAAGTTTATATTATGAAGAGCAGTTAACTGATGATGGTTTTTGGAAACTATGGAGACCAAGGTACTATAAATACAGGCTCATTTGTGAAGAAAAGATATCGAATATTGTTTATTGAAATTGTTCTTGGGAATTGTTCCTAATCTTCTGTGCCCTAGCTGAAGGGTCAAATTAGTTTCTAGTAGACTGATTCTGTTGGAGCTAATCACCGATCGATTGCTCCTCTTCGTGCTGATGTATACGATCGAGGAGATTCTGAATTCTTACTGAGTTTGAACTGTGGCCTGTTCAGAGGTCGATTTGTTGATTCATCAATACTGGAAGCTGAGAGTAGTGGATTTACTGCGGGTGGTAGAAGATTAGACCAGCAACGCCATCACAACTGGAAAATCAATTGTTGGCGACAGTCACACACCATTCTATCCTGGGCGTGAGTGCTGGCGCCTAGAATGGGAAGTCGCGGGTCCAGACTTGGCCGCATGAGCTATAGTAGTGCGGGCCAATAGCTGTGGGGCCGCGTGAGTCCATATTTGTCTGCGTTTGCAGACTGGGCTGTGTGGGCAGCGTGTAGTGTTGAGCAAGGGGCTGGCTTACACGACGGATGGCTGACAGTAGAGTTAGCCAATAGAGGGGTAGCTGCTGCGTGGGTTTGAACCACAACTTCAGACCAGCGTTTCATATGTGGATAGACATTGGAGGCCGAGCAAGCTGCGGCTATCTTCCTTGTTGAATAAATGCCAAATGGTATGTTAAGCACATCAATTATGTGATAAATAAATCATGGCCTTTAAGTTTACTTTCCAGAATTCTGAAACAGTGGAATATGTGACTTGATTGTAATGGTTTTACATATATGAGAAATCGGGATCAATAAACAAAAGAAGTTATATATATCTATATATTTCAAACCTAGTTGCAAATCTATTAGGAAATACCTCAATATCAATTAAAATTAAATATAGTAGACAATTGGCATTAAGAGGCCAGCTAGGCACATTTCAGAAATGTTAATTTCAAGAACTTGGAAATTATGACAAAGATCTTGAATTTATAAAAAGTCTGGGATAAGAGCTGCACAAGATCCTTACAGTGATTACATGCTAACTGTTTGAGAAAATGCTAATCACATGATTTACATAGAAATTGATGAAAATTTGATGGTTTAATGATGAGGCCAAATCGGGCTCATCACACAATGCTAAACAAAGTATCATTCTCAACCAAGAAGTTATCAAAACCTTCCATGTCAAGTTTTAAAATTGCCTTATTAAAAAGGGTCCATGCTTTGCCCATTTTTACTTTCTTTCCTTCCGCCTCCAGATTGAAAATTGCTGCTAATTCCCCAGTGTGGGGCTCGAATTGCATCTCTGGGATTTTTCTCATTACTGGCACATAATGTTCTTTACCCACTGTCATTCTTGCTACTCCCTGTCCTTTAACACATGTTCTTAACTATCTAGACAAAAGGAAAGTATAATTTTATATATATATCCCCATCATGAACATGCCCTTCTTCCTCTACCAATGCTTTGCTTATTAGAATATTATTATATTGATTATTACTTTAATGGTCATCTTATGTAAATATATGTAAATTAGATAGATAAGTTTAGATAAGATCGATTACTCGATCTTCTGAAGTTTCCTTTAGAAACTTTCTATTTCTATCTCTTGTAAATTCTTTATATTGATCACATTTATCAATTGTTAAAACAACAATCATTTTTTACAAATTACTTTGCGTAATATGGTATCAGAGCCAAATTTCTTTTTCAAGAAAAAATTAATAATTTTGTTTTGGAAATTATCTGCTCTTTAATTTATCTTGAAATCCTTTGTGAAATCTGTTTGGCCTCTCTGCTATACAAACCCGACTAGGGTTTTTAGTCAAATTTTTTTGCTTCATTCTTGATTTCACAGCCCGGATTAGTGGCTTTTAGCTACCATTTTTGCTTCTAAACCATTCTCTGTAAAAAACGACCACCTGTATGGTTGCTCTCTATAAACAACGACTGTGTTATGTCCAGATTTCTGAAAAAAATCGCCATTTTTGAAGCTTTCAGCTGTGACCTATTTTTTGGTCGAAAACCCTAATTTTTGGGCTCAATGTTTTTTTTCAATCTCATATTCTAGGTGGATTTTTCGAGATATCAACTGGGTTGTCGTTCGTTTTTTCTGGGTGCCTCATTTTCTGTGCCTCTAAATTTGTGTCAGCGTATTTCAAATTTTCTTCTGGGTTTTTCCAGATTTCTTCTGGGTCTTTGTCGGATTTTTTTGGGTCAGTCAGAATTTTTTCTTGAATTTCGTGCCAGTCATACTTCATTTTTTTGAAGTATGTACTTGATTCAGCCTTTGTTTTCTGCATTGGGATTCGTGTTTTAGATTCCATGTTCGCGCCTCTTCTCTATTTTCTCATTTTTTGTACATTGGGAAGCGTGCAAGATGGCGTCACTCACCAACTTGATGTTAGAAGGCAATCAACGATTCAACGGCCGCAATTATAACACCTGGAAGCAACGCATGTTGACCATCTTCGAATACTGCCACTTGGAAACACTTGTTTTGGTCACAAAGACTCGTCCGACCACAATCCCAGAAGATCATGACAAGTTTGATGATCGGAATCGAGAGGTTGTTATGCTTCTCAAGCTCTTTGTCATAGATGATCAGTTGCCACAGATTCCCTCTGGCAAGTCTACAGCAGACATCTCGAAGCATTTGAAGGAGTTGCATGAGACATCCGACAGGAGTTGCGCGTTCTTTCTGAAGAACAAGTTGTTCTCCATTATGATGGATGAACGCATGTCCTTACAGGAGCATCTCACGAAGATTAAGGACATTCGCGATCAGCTTGAAGCTATTGGTCGGAAGATGGAGGAAGAAGATATGGTAGTCATCACTCTGAAAAGTCTACCTAAAACTTATAAGCACTTTATAGAGACTCTCAACATTATTTCCACTAATGTTGACTTGAAATTTCTCGAGTTGTGCACCAAACTTTTGCAGCAGGATTGTTGGAAACAACAGTTTGGTAGCAGTGCCACCTCGTTCTCCTCAGAGTAGGCCTTTGCAGCAAAATCCTTTCACAAGGATAAAGGTAAATCTCAGCCTAAAGCCAATGTTGCTGAGCACACAGAGTAGAAAGAGTCTGCCTTTTACGCTTTCATGGCTAAAAGACTTGCAGACCATGTCAAATCTTCTGCTTGGCATATTGATTCTGGTGCTTCTCGGCATTTCACTCACAGGCGTGATTGTCTTACAAAATTTTCTCCCTTTACTGATTCAGTTATATTTGGAGGAGGTGAAGAGTATACAGTTGTCGGCAAGGGAACGTTCAGATTCAGTCTGCTGGGAGGAGTCTCATATTCCTCAACGTATACTACGTTCCTGGCATGGAACTCAATCTTCTCTCAGTTAGTCAGATTATGCGACATTCTCCTCAGCTTGATGTTGTATTCAGTGCACACAAGTGCTCGATTGTTGATCGTGCCGACACACACTACTGTAGCTGTTGGCATTGAGGATCATGGTCTATACAGACTTGTGGATACAAGTGATTCTCTTGAGCATGCCTTCGCAACGAAATCAACATCTATCAACAGTCTCTGGCATTAGCGATATGGTCACCTGAACATTCATTACCTGGCTCAGCTTGTTCGGGATGATTTAGTACTTGGTCTAGCTGCAATTCAAACTCAGAATCAACAAGTTTGTGGTGCTTGTCAAGCTGGGAAGCAGCACAGGACATCATTCAAGGATGGTGACTCGTGGCGAGCCTTAAAGGTACTACAGTTGGTCCACACTGATGTATGTGGTCCAATGAGCACTACTTTTGTTACTGGGTGCAATTATTTCTTGCTTTTTGTTGATGATTTCAGTAGGAAAATGTGGGTGTACTTTCTTAGACAAAAATCAGACGTGTTTGCTGTATTTCAGAAGTTTAAGGCCTTAGTAGAAAAAGAGTCTAGTTGTTCTATTATACCTCTTAGGTCTGATAATGGGGGGTAGTTTTGTTCTACTTCTTTCTCTTCTTTCTGTGATACACATGGCATAAAATGTCAGTTAACCACACCATACACCCCTCAACAAAACGACGTTGTAGAGCGTTGCAACCGCACCATTATAGAAATAACCATGTCTATGATGGAACACAAAAATGTTCCTAAGAAATTTTGGGCAGAAGCAGTGTTTACTGCGGTCTATCTCCTTAATAGGTCTCCCACACATGCTGTTAAAGGGAAGACTCTTGAGGAAGCCTGGACTGGTCGCAAACCTAGGATCAGTTACCTGAAAGTTTTTGGATCTTTAGCTTATGTATGGATTCCTCATGCTCAGCACTCTAAGTTGGATTCCAAGAGTCAGAAGCTTATGTTTACAGGGTACAATGACAACCATAAGACTTACCGGCTGATTGATGTAGACACTGATCGTCTTATCTTCAGTCGTGATGTTGTCTTTGATGAAGAACAATGACCATTTCAACTTTCCTTGTCTGAGAAAATTCAGAGGATTAGCCTTTGAAGGCTTCTGATTTGGGTGTCCGTCTTCCATTGGGTTCACCTGATGAGAGGGATGATACAGACTCTATCTTTGGTGATGCACTACCTGACTTTCCTCCAGAAGATGTTGATCTTCCACTTGGTGCAGATCTCCTTCCACCTCCAGCTCCAGTTATTCCTCCTCCTGATGTTGACACATCTACTCCCCGGACTAAATGGTGGGCTGAGACAATTAGTGATCACCGTCCAGATGAGCTCATTGAGGGTAGATCCTCTAGAAATAAGGGCAAGCAACAAAATACTGTTAACTTTGCTCTCATGGCCAACCTGCATAGCATTTATGAGCCTCAAACATTTAAAGAGACAACATGGATTCTAGAGTGGGAACAGGCAATGGATGCCGAATACCAGAGTCTTCTGAAGAATCACACCTGGGTTCTCTCTGATCTTAATCCGAGGAAGAAGCCCATTAGCTGCAAATGGTTATATAAGCTCAAGTATCATGCAGATGGTACCTTAGATAAATACAAGGCCAAATTATTTGCTCGAGGGTTCACACAGCGGGAGGGCATTGACTATGAGGAGACTTTTGCTCCTACTGCCAAGATGAGTACAATTAGTGTTCTTCTCGCCATTGCAGCTCAGTGTGGATGGAAAGTCCATCACATGGATGTGAAGAGTGCCTCAACGGTGAGTTGCAGGAAGAGGTCTACATGACACAGCCTCCTGGTTTCAAGGTTGCCGGCACAGAACACCAAGTATGTAAGCTCAAGAAAGCACTCTATGGACTCAAACAGGCTCCTCGAGCGCGGTACATCAAGTTTGATCAATAATTGGTTGCTCATGGTTTTCAGCGTTGTCCTTCTGAAATTAATCTGTATATCAAACGCTTCGGTGATGATATTCTTTTCCTTGTTGTCTATGTGGATGACTTGATCATTACTGGCAGTTCAACACATTTGATTGCAGAAATCAAACAAGACCTGTGCAAGGATTTTGATATGACAGATTTGGGGCTTATCCATTATTGTTTAGGTGTTGAGGTTTGGCAAACTGATGGCAGCATTTTTCTTTCTCAGTCTAAGTATGCCAGGAACTTGGTTGACAGGTTTCGAATGCAGGATTGTAAACTTGCTTCTACACCTATGGAGAAAGGGCTGAAGTTATCAGCCAAGTCTGATTCTCCTCCTACTAATGAAGCCACTTACAGACAGCTAGTAGGCAGTCTCATCTATCTTACTGCTACTAGACCTGATCTCGGTTTTGCAGTCAGCTATATTTCACGCTTCATGACAGCCCCCAAGGCTGATCATTGGGTAACAACAAAGCCTGTGTTGCGTTATGTGAAGGGCACTCCTGATTATGGACTTCTTTACACTCGAAGTCATGATCCTAGACTCAGTGGGTTCATAGATTCAGATTGGGTAGGTTCAGTTGATGATAAGAAATCAACGTCTGGATATGTGTTCAGTTTGGGATTTGGTGCAGTCACATGGACTAGTAAAAAGCAGTAGGCAATATCTCTCCTCGACAGAAGCAGAGTACCGAGGAGCTGTTAAGGCAGCTTGTGAAGCAATTTGGCTTCATCGGATGCTTGCGGATATGCAGATGTGTCAAGTAGGTCCAACTCCCTTGTTTGCTGATAATTAGGGCGTTCTCAAGCTTGCCAGGAACCCAGTCTTCCATGAAAGAACCAAACATGTGGGCGTTCATTGTCATTACATTCAACAGTTGGTTGAAGACGAGACAATTCAGTTGTAGTATGTTCCAACTGCGGATCAGACTGCAGACATTCTCACCAAGCCTCTTGGTCCAGATAAGTTTGCTAAATTTAGGGGGTAGCTTGGTGTTGTTGACGGACTGACCATTAAGGGAGGGAAATTAGAATATTATTATATTGTTTATTACTTTAATGGTCGTCTTATGTAAATATATGTAAATTAGATAGATAAGTTTAGATAAGATCGATTACTCGATCTTCTGAAGTTTCCATTAGAAACTTTCTATTTCTATCTCTTGTAAATTCTTTATATTGATCACATTGATCAATTGTTAAAACAACAATCATTTTTCACCAATTACTTTGCGTAATATTGCTGCCTATGACTTTGATCATGGCTTCCTTTTCTTGCTTGTCATGTGCATGGGAAAAAAGCCTCTTGAATTGATCATGTTTTTCCTTTTGTATACACCTGCATTGAGCACCAAAAAAGCTTGTCATTCACTGTTAGTATTGTTAGAAAAAACAAAACCTCAACTCTGGATTGGCCTATCTCAAGCGGGCCTCCTTATATATCATTTTTGCATCTATCCCTATTTATTGGTATTTGAAATTTTTTGTCCGTGATGGTATGAATTTTGATACCTTTGTTTTAAGTTACTGATTACTTCTAAATGTGATAGGGATTTTGCCTTAGCCATGGTGTTGTGGTCCTTTCTTTTTTCGATCTGGTGTCTTGTCCTCAAGATATGAAGGATAGTGTTTCATTGTTTTTAGATTTCCTGACACGGGCTTCAGGATTTAATTGTTTTTGACCGGGTTCTTTGTTATCTAGATTGAAGATGCCCTTGTGTATTTTAGGCAAAGCTTAATCTTAGAATGAGTACTGGCGTTGGATTTTACGCTTTTTGATAAGTCTGCCATGTGTATATACTTCTTCAGATTTGAAGATTTGTTTGCAGTTTAGATTTCTTTTTCAGTATGGAGGGTTTAATGATTCTTAGCAATAACATTGGTTTCGGCATCGTACAAGATATTATACAAAGGTTATCTTTGTTTTTGGTGTCCTTCCTTTGCTATGTGCAGTCGAATTGAGATTTTGAGATAATTTATGGGGATGCATTTAATGTTAATTCAATTTCTCTGGTTGCAATGGTATCCTATTTTGTTTTGGATAAATCAGTGATCCCTATATTATTATTTGTATTTGTATACCCATCACTGAATTTTCTAATCTGTACTTTGCCTGAGATGCTACCATTGATCATAGTTGTAATCCGTATAGTCCTTACTGTCTTGATTGTGAGGTTGATTGATGTTTATAGATTGTGTAGTTTTTATCACAAATTTTCATCAATTATTTTTGCTCCATTTTTGAGTTAATAGATATGGTTTCTCTTAATATCAAATGTTCCAATCCCATCCAATCTTTTACATTGTTCGAGATGACTGATTTTTGGCTTTGATCTATTGCACAGTTAGCTAGTAAGTCAACTACTACATTGGCTTCACAGTATGTGTGTGCTAAAGTGTAGTTGGGGATGAATTTTAGGAGTTGAGTTATTCTCTCAATCCATTGTGTTGCTTTCCAATTTGGTGTTTGTTGTTTTGATATTGCATTAATGACTATTAGGGAATCACCTTCAATGTCTAATTCTATTATTGATTTGTCTATGCATGTTTGGAATCCGAGTTGTAATGGTGCAAATTCTGCCTCATTATTTTGTAAAGAGCCTGCCTGGCTCTAACCCTTAATTAACACCAAATTCTGATTTCTCATAAATATTTCGAGCTCTTCTGCAATTTAATATTGAATTTGGAGTACAATACTTTTAATTTTCAATTTTCAAATACAAGTAACCATTAAAAATAAATTACAATGCATTCTATTTAATTTGAATTCGAAACTCCAATTACAAATTATCAACACCATACAAAGCATTAAATAACAATGATAATTAAACATTACACTTCCCAAAGTAATGCATTAAAACCTTGAACGTTTTCATGCCGATCTGACTCCCTGACTAACTCCACACAATGACTGGCCGTAGCTTATTAAAGAGTTGGCGGCTGCTCTAAATGTAATCATACCCTGATCTGAGCTGTCGTAGCCCTACGCATGTCTTTCTAATTCCATTTGCTGAAGCAACCAGCAAACATTCGAAAATCTTCATCATTTAATACTCTCACAATTCACCAACATTTGCTGCTGATTCAAACTGCATAAGACAATCAAGAAGTTTACAATTTCTTGTTGTAGAATTCAGACAAACCCTTATCTCCAAGCTCCCAATTCGAAAATCACTAAGAATGAATGAATGCATAATCAATAATGCATTCGATTTCTTCTCCATGTCTTTTATAATCTCTCCGCAAGAAATCGAACCCTAGCTTCTTAATCACAAATTTCACTTACATAAAGACTATGCTTCATGTGCACATTTGAAATATAATAAACTATTATATTTCTTTCCACTTTAATGATGAAAAGAGACCCTTTTATTAAAATAACCATATTCTGACACATAAGGTCCCTGTTTTATGAGCTCAGGATTTAAA
>MU223664.1:6197440-6214741 GCA_018584345.1 Thuja plicata
CTTGGAGTGTTTCCTCACGTCCTTCGTGAGTATATACTTTTCAAGAGAGGGTTGAGTGTTTGATATCCTGTATCAAGCGTTTAGTCCTATATGTTATGTAGTGGTACAAAACTCACATCAACAGTAAGTAGTGGTGATTTGGCTCAATAGAAATCGCTATTTAGATTTAATCAACAATTTCTATGCAACGTGATATACTTCTTGATGTCTAATTAATATGTCAATATGGGTATGCTGTAAAGAATGATCTTACTATCACTTATAGTGATAGACATTGCTGCTTCTAAATCATCTACAATGTTGCCACTTCTGATATAGGTAATATATATAGATACATATATTTCTATATGGTAGAGATGTATTACTTCAGTAATCGACCCTCATACCTCTAGAATAATAATAGAAATAGAAAATATCACCTTGCTGCTTCAGCTTTTGTACTTAGATGCTTGTTGCTTCAGATTGATGCATATTATGTTCATATATGTTGATTGTGGATATGATGGGTTGCATTACCAACAGACACCTCTAGCACCAATTCATAATCACCCCTCCCGTTTAGACTAATCGTACCCTTTAGCAATCAATCGGTTGATAGGTCTTGCTTTATTACCAATATGGTGATCACCGTTTTTACTATCCTTGATTGCTCTTCTCATAATAGATATCGATTCACTATTATTTGCGTACCTTGTAATTTGTGAATCCATGGCTATCTTTCATTCAGTTAGTAGATTCCATAATCTATCTTGCTTCTCGATACTTGCAATCTGCTTGACTACACCATTCACTAATCTGCATATATAATCGATATCTTCTTCAACGATAAGGTTATTGTCTTGGCTTCGTCTTCTTGCTCATACCAGTATTTTCATTCCAATGATGTCATCGTTACTAAACATGGCTTCCATCCTTATGAGTCTGCCACTTATTGGAATTGATCATGCTTATTGTTATTCTATATCTTTGACTGCCCATTTGGACCCAATGAAGGCAGCATAGGATCAATTTTATTAGTCTTTAATCATCTTTGCTTATATTATTTTCATGTATGTTCCATGACTTCAAACTCCATTGCTTCGATAATTATCATTTATGTTCAATATTTAGATATTCTCTTCTCATCTTCAATGAGGTGTAGCAAGTCGTTCTAAGACATTCCCACCTTTGCACCCGTCTTTTCATTAGTGGACCATTTTGTATATCCGTTCCTATCCTCATATTTCTCTGCTATGGTCATAGGTTGTATGGTCGCTGACCGTATATATTTATTTGCTTACTGGAATGATTGGAAGAAGTGTTGAATTTCTCCATCGTGTCTCCAGAAATGTTGATTAGCCATATTCTGTCTCCTCTCCCCTTGTTCCTTAATTGCTAAACCATATTTATATATTGTTTGGGTCGTGACCCCATTCCTCACTCAATACCGCCGTTTCACGGTCGACGAGTTAATTAGAGTCGATTAGTATTATTTTAGTTATTATCACCGACTTATTATTAAGTATTGTCGACTAGTATCATCGACTTGTTATTTCAGTCGATTAGTATGTATTATATTGCTTAGTTAATATTATTAATTACTTTGATTAATTAAATATATATGTTGTTAATTATAATATAGTAATAATATATTATTAATATACATTGTTAATAATATATTATATTATTATTAATCATATTAATATTTTTGACATGTATATAATTTATTCAATATAATATTGTTTATATTACTTAATAGGTTAGTTATAATGTTATTATTAGAATTTAGTATTTTTAATATTTTAATCCTATAATTATTATTTATTAATACTGAGTTTTATCCAGGAAGGGACATGACAATGCTACAGGTGCTCATCCAAAGTCAGAAGAAGTAACCATCATGCCTGAAGGTAAGATGAAATTCAAGTTTTATCAAGTTTTTACAATGCTTTCAAGATTGGTTCCAAGCATGTGAAAGTGTACCAATAAGAGGGATTGTGAACTTTTTTCAAGTCATGGGTGAAAACAAAAATCAGTGATGCCACCAAATGCAGAGGTCAAAGTGTTATTTTCTGCAGATGTTGCCACCCATGTAAAGATTTGAAGATTTCCAGCACTTCGAAAACTCTAGTGACAAGACCTCTTTAATAGAGGTTGATGTAATAGTAGTGTCTTTTCAGACACTTCGTTTATTTTTTCATCATGCATTATGTTTTTCAGTTTTGTCAGGTTACATGTAAAGCATAAAATTGCAATTACATATGTAACGACTCATGTAAAGAAAAATTTTGCAATTACACATTTTACTACATGTAATCACATTACATTAGACTGTAATGTTGAATAAGTTTCGATTACTTGGGTTTCTCCCACTTTTCGCTCTCAGCCCCTCACCTATAAATAAAGGAGTGTAATGAACCTACCTGGTTCTTTACTTGAAATCCGACTGCAATAATACTTCTCAACTTGGAAAAAAAATATTTTTGATAATTTTTGCACATATGTTTTTTGGTATTTTCTCAAAATTTGAACAAGACTGTAATTGCACCAAATGGTTTTGAACATTCATAAACTACATAATAGTCATGCTATATTTCATAACTGAATTATTATGCAAATGTTAACAATTGTCATCAGCACAAACTAGGATCGAATTAAATCACCCTACCTCATAATTCCCATTCATCATGTTGGCCGCGATGCATCTGACTACTGGCCACAACACCAAGGAATGGCCGCAATTTGCTAATAATGACGATGGCTAGAACATGGAGTAATGATGGCGGCTCAAACCAGAATTAACAAACTGAAGCACTGGCCGTAGCTAGGAAGGATACTGGCTGTGGTTGAAACAAGGAAAGTGGCGGCTGTGTGTATACCCTCACGCCAAACCTGAACCGATAACAATCCCCTTGAAGAAGCGTTCAACAAATCCAGCGAATTCCTCCTACATAGGCATCAAACATTATACGAAAACCTTCCACAAATCCTCAACGCTGGTTACAATCTTCACACAATTCATTGGGATCAAACTCCAATTCAAAGTGGCACAAATCTGAAATGAATTTACAATCAGGGAATCCTCAAATCCTTGTCTCCAATCGAACTCCAAACAATTTTCATAAATCCAAAAGATGATCAAAAGGTACCCATGAAAAGAATTCGAAATCCTCTCATAATGAAACATGTCTTCTTCCACAAGGCTCGACTTGCAGCTTCAAGAAGAAGCTTTTAATAACTTAATACCTTGCCTTAAAGTTTGGATAATTAAAATATACCATGCAAATATAGTCCTCCTTTTCACTTAAAACCCACACCTAAGGTAATATAATCATCATTAATAAATTAATGATTTAACTTTATTATAAGCCCACACATGTAATTAATTAAGAAAACTTAATTAATTAATCATATCCGCTCCAAGCCAATTCTCATCAAATTCCACTGTTGAACCACCTCCCCAGATACTCTGCCAGAAATAGAAATTGGCAGACAAAGACTTACTATAAATAGTAAGTATTCTCCCAGAGACCCTCAAATCCAACCATTAGCCTATGAGGGTCGCACTAATGGGCTAACAAAGCGTGCCTCCAGACACCTACTAAAACGGGGACATCACAATCCTCCCTCCCCAAGATTGCTTGTCCTCAAGCAATCGCAATCCTAGATCAAGTCCGCAAACAACTCCACAACAAGCAGCTCACCAACTCCAACCCCAAAGGAAGTCACACCTACACCAGGATCCCATTGATAAAAATGTGTAAGGTCCCTGTCATCACCAATTGGTTCCTGAACAGACAACACCATCTGTACAATCAGCAATGTCAATGAAATCGAACTCAAGGCCTGAACTAGTGATGCTGAAGCAGGAACATCACAAGGACACAACTCAATAAGCAAACTAGTCTTGCCACCTTTCTCATCATAAGATAAGTTGTCAAGCCAATCACCAAACTCAAGAACTGAAGAATTGTGCACCCGATAGATATCCTGAACATGAGGATCAAATGTGAAGCTATACACACTCCTGACTCTATACACCTCAGAGAATTCCTCCGAAAACCCTGTCTGGAATCTTGTAAGAACTGACTGACATCTTGACGCATCAGGGAAACCTCAAACATCATCCTCACTCATGACCTGAGGGAGACCAACATCAAACTCAAATAACGGATTATCATATGACATAGTAACATCAATATCAAACAAGGGATTGTTCACAAAGTGAACTACACCTGTATGTTGATTTGAACTCTGTGACTGTGAATCGCAGGAGACATGACATGTGACATGCTCCACCTGAATCGTGTCATGTCTCTGAATGTCTTTTCTATCCTCTAAACAAAGACACATAGTGCACAAACTCCCCTCTGTGATACCTGGCAACACATAACTCTTGCCCCGGTACTCAAATTTCAACTCCATCGAGCGCAGGCTAAGATAGATCACAACATCCATCTCCCCAAAGTTGATCACATAAAAATATGACTGCATCTCATAGTCACCAAGAGATAGTGAGAGATGATGTACACGTCTGGCATAGGTAAGGGTGTAGCCATCTGCTACCCTGACTTGGAACCCAACAAACTCCTCCACTGGAAGACCACACCGCCTAACCAATCTCTCATGTATGAAATTATGCGTGGCCCCAGTATCTAACATAGAAATACACTGATGTCCATCCACCAATCCTCTCATCCTGAAAGATGAGGGAAGCGGTACAACAATAGACAACACTATGGACGATAGCCTGGCATCAGGACCAAACTATGTAGTGACTCTCTGGCCCTCATCAATAGCTGAATCAGCAGGCTGATGAGAAGTCTCAGCTTCAACCTCATCATAGTACACCCACATAGAAAGGTTTGCCTTACTCTTAGGCCTCAAAGGACAAGTGTGCTCCCTGTCAAAAGGCTCTTTGCACCAATATCAAAGATATCTCCTCCTCAAATCCTCATGAGTTGTCTCATCATGTTTCCCAACAAATTTCTTTTTTTCATCAACCACTAGTGGAGGTACTTCATTTGCAGAGAAAGTAGTAAGTTTAGGCTTCGCTTGCCCTTTAGTAGCTGCAAGCTCCATGTTCCTTGTTTTCTTTATGGCCCCTTGTAGGAACTGAAGATCAAATGCCCTAAGCCACCCCCTTAAGGGCTCCTATAATCCCTCTGTAAATAACATAACCAATCGTTTCTCTGTCATATTAGGAACCATGACAGAGAGTCTCAGGAACTCAGCAATAAAGGATTCCAAACTACCGGTCTGCATGAGCTGAGCAAGGTCCCGGAAATAAGTTTCTGGATCCTTTTGATCAAAACGTTCTACCAATCCATCTACAAAGTCCTGGTAGGATACAATCTGATCATGATGTAAGGAGACCAACCCATGGTACCACCAGTCATGGGCTATACCATCTAAATACAGAACAACAAACCTGATGGCGTCCTCTTCAGAAATAGGACGTAAAGTCAAATAAGTGTCAAGCTTGTGAGTCCAAGCTCTAGCTGTCAGCTTCCCAGTCCCATCAAAGTGTGTCAAAGTCAGTTTGCTAGTTGCTTGTTTCAATTCATGGTTCACATGTCTTTGTCTCCCATCGGTTCTACCTTTATAACGTTCTCCCTTCTGAGTCATGAACCTGTCAAAATTAAGATGTTGCTTTACTTCGTGAGGTAAAGCATCCCACTCAGTATGTAAAGCCAAAATGTCATTGGTAAATGAAACCTCATCATCAAAACTAACAGTATCTATCTCCGGTCTCAAGAAGGTAGGTCATAGAGGCCTATCCTATCTACCTGTCAAATCAACTTTGGACCTGTGCAAACCAGCTGAGATACTCCCAAGATCTCTATCCCTGCCCTGATCTAGAGGCAAGGTGATACGCTGCAAGGAATTTGAAAGATTCTGCAAGACCGTAGCCATCTGTTGTTTTCCAGCTGCCAATCTTGCTAACTTTGAGCAATATTCCTGAACACTGTAGTAGATTCTCTGTCATCCTCATTCCCTGTATTCCTTGGGATCCTGTCTCCCATATTCCCTTACTCTTGATCACTAGGTAGTGGTGGATTCCTACTTCTGCGTGTGTAATGACAACCCTGTCTATATCTGCCACCTTCCATTAATTAAGCCCAATTCCCCTGCAAGCTAGCAAAATAAATGCTCTGATACCACTGTAATGAACCTGCCTGGTTCTTTCCATGAAATCTGAGTGCAATAATACTTCTCAACTTGGAAAAAAAATGTTTTTGATAATTTTTGCAAATATATGTTTTTTGGTATTTTCTCAAATTTGAACAAGATTTTAATTGTACCAAATGGTTTTGAACATTCATAAACTAGATAATAGTCATGCTATAATTCATAACCGAATTATTATGCAAATGTTAACAATTGTCATCAACACAAACTAGGATCGAATTAAATCACCCTAACTCTTAATTCCCATTCATCATGCTGGCCGCAATGCATCTGACTACTGGCCACAACACCAAGGAATGGCCGCAATTTGCTAATAATGATGGCGGCTAGAACATGGAGTAATGATGGCGGCTCAAACAAGAATTAACATACTGAAGCACTGGCCGCAGCTAGGAAGGATACTGGCCGTGGTTGAAACAAGGAAGGTGGTGGCTGTGTGTATACCCTCACGCCAAACCCAAACTGATAACAATTCCCTTGAAGAAGTGTTCAGCAACTCCAGCAAATTCCTCCCACATAGCCATCAAACATTATACAAAAACCTTCCACAAATCCTCAACGCTGGTTACAATCTTCACACAATTCATTGGGATCAAACTCCAATTAAAAGTTGCACAAATCTGAAAAGAATTTACAATTCATTCAGCGAATCCTCAAACCCTTGTCTCCAATCGAACTCCAAACAATTTTCATAAATCCAAAAGATGATCAAAAGGTACCCATGAAAATAATTTGAAATCCTCTTATAATTAAACTTGTCTTCTTCCACAAGGCTCGACTTGTAGCTTCAAGAAGAAGCTTTTAATAACTTACTTAATGCTTTCCCTTAAAAGTTTGGATAATTAAAATATACCATTCAAATATAATCCTTCTCCTTTTCACTTAAAACCCACACCTAAGGCAATATAATCATCATTAATAAATTAATGATTTAACTTTATTATAAGCCCACACATGTAATTAATTAAGAAAACTTAATTAATTAATCATATCCGCTCCAAGCCAATTCTCATCAAACTGCATTGTCGAACCACCTGCCGAGACACTCTGCCAGAAATAGAAACTGACAGACAAGGCCTTACTATAAATAGTAAGTATTCTCCTAGAGACCCTCAAATCCAAACATTAGCCCATGAGGGTTGCACTGATGGGCCAACAAAGCGTGCCTCGAGACACCTGCTAAAACGGGGACATCACAAGGAGGGTGCTCATTGTAATTTTTATCTTTTGATAATGCAAGAAAACTCTGTCAGTTTGTATATGCACTCTAAGACTTTGAGCTTAGATGTAAATTAAATTGCTTTCAATAAAAGAGATAACTTGCTTTCAGACTTTGTGTTGATTCAAGGTGTTATGTGACGACATTTTCTGGATATTGATTGTGAGTTTGGTGTTTTTCGTTCAAGAGGATTTTGAACTTAGTCTTGCCGACTTTGAGCTGCATATTGCATTTGAAGTTATAATTTGGTTTCAGATTTGGTCTTGCAAACTTTGATCTGCTTATCAAGTTTGAGATTAACATAGAACGCTCAAGCAAGGAAACTTGTAGACTTTATGTTGCTTCATTCTGCGTTTGTGCATGCAAGGTGAAATACGTGTTGGAGACTTTGAGCTGCACATATGTTTCATTCTTGTTCTCATAATCTCATAAGGGGTCACAAAAAGACTTGGAGCTTTTGTGAACTCCCAAGTTACTGAAAGTTTCTGGTACGCTAAAGGTTATTCTTACGTCTACTCTTCTGTGTATCGGGATTATTGCTCCAACAGATACTTTGTACGTGAAACACACTATTGACGAAAGATCATATTTTAATGGTAACATCTATTCTGAAATAAGAGAATAGGATGAATGTCCCACCCTGATTTAGCTTAGTATAAATAGAAGTAGTTAAGTGTTTTGTTGATTCCAATAGCAATAAGAAGTGGGAGCCTTCCCTTGGAAGTAGGAGAGATTGTGTCTCACACACTATGGTTGGAACCATTGTTTTTGTGATAGATCCTTAAAACTGTCGGTTGCAAAATATCCACACAACATAACAAATGGGTTAAGTTAGATGAGTTATATGTATATTTTCGTTGCTTTATGATTATGTAATATTATGGTTATGTGGGAGAGGAAGAGTTAGGAATATTTGATATTGGTGTTTTTAAAATGATTCTAGAAATAATGTTAATCTTATAACTAAGTCCATTATGATGTTAGTTAAGTAGATAAATGGTGTGTAATTGTGTTGCTAAGGTAGCAACCTTAGGGAACCCTAGACTTAGAGGACATAGGTTAGAGATAAGATTAATTTTTCCTTAATATTTTTAATGATATAAATGAAAAGTATTAATTTATATTCAGTCCAAATTTCATTATTTTGCAAATGAAATCACAATTGTGGATTAAATGCATTTGTTCTTAAAAAAAAATATTGCCCCATCATTTTGTTAGTTTATGTTACAATGTTTGAGAAAAACAATTTTGGGAAGGGTAGACTATAATGTCCCCTATTTGAAATAGGATTTAACAATAAAAAAGAATAAATTAAAATATAAAAATAAATAAATAGATAAGTAATAAAATATAACTACAAATTAATTAAGTTAATGAAAGGTCAAAAGATACACAATGAAGAGTTCTGACTCCCTCAATATAAGATATAAACGGGAGGAGAGTTCATTTGAAATGGGATATGGAGGAAGAAAGAGGAGAGAATAGGCATTAAAGAAGGGTTAATGGAAGAAGAAATGAATGTGAAGAAAATAAGGAACTGACTCTTTCAAAGGGCGGCAACGATGAAGCATTGTAACTCTTTCAAAGGGTTGTAATTATAAAGGCTTGTGACTCTTTCAAAGGGCAGAAAAGATAAAGGGTTGTGACTCTTTCAAAGGGTGGTAATTGTGAAAGGTTGTGACCGTTGCAAAGGGGCAGACATGATAAAGAGATGTGAGTCTCCCCCACATTGGAAGATATAAAGGGGAGAAGTTTACATTTGAGGACATCCAAGGGAGATCAAAATGAGGAAAAATATATTATTCTCAAAAAGCAACAATTAAAAGTGGTGACTCAATCCTTATGAAAGGTGGTGACCTTCTACCAGTAAAGTATAAAGGAGGATTCATTCCAAGCATTGAAAGGAAGACATTGTGCTGTGTATCAAGGGATAACTAATCAGCAATTGGTACTCATTAAAGAGAAGATCAGAGTATAAGGCATGAGTAGATAATCCAACAAACAATACATTAAGCAGTCCCTTATATTAACAAATATAATCATCAAGGACTATCTAAACAATCAGCATGAAGAGCATACAAAAGGACTAAGATCAATTCCTAGAGATTGATCAACATTTACATCCAAGAAACTATCTTTCAGATCGGTGGGCAGATATTATATCAGATCGCCCATCTTCAGCGTCCTTCCTTCTTACAAGTAATTGTGGTATAATTATATCTATGTGCATATGAATTATAGATGATGCTTAAATGAATGTTCATAGTAGAATATAGGATGTGTTTGATTGTTTGCAACCCATCTCGTAGGAAGGGCCTGAAGTTCAAGCAAAGGGGGTTAACAAGGCTATGTAAGTAGGCTGTCCTAGAATGGACCAAAGGGCCCTTACGTCGGAGAGTCGAGGAACCTACTTACGACCTCCTCCCAACTCGACAAGATGGCAATAGAAAATAGTTATGCCTACTGTATGAAACACACCTTATCAAAGAAAGAGCTTAAGTGTAAGCAAAGGACCTTGCCAAAGATGCATACTAGGTTGTCCTAAGATGGAGCAGAGGATCTTTAAATTAGAGAGCCAAGGAACCCACTTACGACCTCCTCCCAAACTCCACACAATGTTGTGTGTTTCTGGAAGATAGGGCAGGATGGGGAAAGCAAATACAAGCCACCAAATGAGAGGGTTGTGGTGGGCATCCCTCTTGTACTTGGTGTAGAAATGGCTTGGAGTGGACTGATCATGTCTCTCCTTCCATCTCTAATATGTTTGTGCAATATTATTCGCAATATATGAATATAATATGATGCCTAAACCTAATTGTATGTGTGTGTGTGGACATTTGTATATATTGCTTTTGGTTGCAGGATTCAAGTCTCAAGGTGCATTATCACAAGGATATTTAATTGGTGAGATGTAACCCTAACCCTAATTTGTTGTCATCGTTGTTATTAAGGCAAAATAGGAAGGGGACATCACAAAGACCAATGTCTATAAAGGCTATGTAACAAGGTTCATGTTCATGTTTCAGTTTGGTGAGGTAAAAAATTAGAACAAGTTTGTCAAACCAATAAAATTCAAAACTAAATTGTTATCAAAATTAAATAATATAAATCTACAATTTTATCTTTATTTAAATATATTATATTGAATTTAAATTTTATAATATTAAAATTTGAATAAAATTAAATAAATTATAAAATTAAAATATATCTTAAATATATTGAATTTCAATAATAGTTAAAATACTCAATATTAATAGCAAGCCTAAAATGATGAAAGGTTTTGATTTTTTAGTTTCGGACAGCTAAGCCCTAAAGAGTTGATGTTGGCCTTGCAGATCAAATATCAACCTTGAAAATTAATAATTTTTCTCTTTTCTTTCTTTTGTTTAATTTGAAAAATATGTTAATGCCTAAATATTTTTTTCGCACACTATAAGAATTTAATGATGTTTTAAAGTGTTTTTATTATATTCACTAGATTTCAAAGTTCTATTATAAAATGCAACAAACTATATGAGATAGTGTAAAACATAGTTTGCAAACCCTATGAGTAATTGCGGATTTTTCAATCAATTAACTCACGAGTCTTTAGGGATGGGTTGTAGGTGAGCACTTGTCATGTTTTTTGGCGGGTACTCACCAAATCTTAGCATGTTTGACCTCTTCACTTGCTTGCATATCAAAAATTCTTTTGACACAACTAAATCACAAATTAAAACATGTCTTTCACATAATTTTGTCTTCAAAACCATGCATTTGCCCCTCTGTTGAACACAAGGCAGAAAGCACCATTTTTATAGCATTTTGGAAACATTTTTAAGGCAATTTGAAGAAATTTCTGGAATTTTAGATCTGCAACAATTGAGTTCCATTTTTTTCTTTTTTCCTTAGCATTGAAATTTGTAAACTATGTACACAAGCATGTGTCCTCAGTCAAAATAGGGACATCCCTAGCAAGAAATGTTCCTGGGACATAAGGACACATTGGAAACGTCCCCAATTTTGTTTAAATATGGGAACATCCCAAGGATGTTTATGAAAGTCACGAAAATGGTATGGATGACTAGCCATCCCCTATAGCCCAACAAATTTTCATTCCATATTTAAAAAAAAACACAAGTAAAAGAAAAATGAAGGTGGACCCCAACCCCTTTACATAAAACCTAAACTTAAAAAACTATAACATTCAAAACATAAAAAAGAGCTTTTTTGTGTCATTTTTGCAATTATGGAGAGAAGAAAAAAGTAGAGCACAACTTTATTTTAATTTATTTAACTTTATTTAAAAGTAGTCTTTTATTTATAGTTTCAAAGTGGCCTTTTATTTAAAAGTGACACGGGGAGAAAAATTAAATGAAAACATTCGCAGAAAAATAGCTGGAAAGCATTCGTGGAAAAATAGAGAAAAAACATTTGCGAAAAAATTGCAGAAAAAGCATTCGCAAAAAATATAGGAAAAATCATTCATGAAAAAATAGCAAAAAAGCATTCCTGAAAAAAATAGGTCAAAAAGCAGTCCCAAAAAGTAGGGAAAAAGCAAAAAAGAGCTTTTTCGAAAAAGCAGCTGAAAGCTATAAAAGGACTAGGGCTCTCATTTTGGGTTGTTGATGAATTGGATATTGCTTATGTTTTTGATTTTGAAGGAGTTATTGCTTCTTCTTGGTTTGTGAGGGATGGCAACCCTTGCAGGCAACATTCTCCATGATGTTGAAAGACAATCTCGAGGATAACTTGGTGATTTCACACAGAGATCACAACTGAGCTTCAATGGTGTCGATATCTTCAGTTCTTTGAGCAGCAAAGTGTTAGAGACCAATTGAAAGCGCTGATTGAGGAGATTTCGCAGATTTCATTGCATATTTGTGGGTCTGATCATTGCTTACCGGTCTCTCTAAAGCTGGCCATTCATCTTCAAGGAGATCGCTATGACTAGTTTGTTGCACTATTACTCATTCATACTTCCAGCCATCCATTTTGGAGTTCTTCTTGGTGTAGGCGGTTAGGGTTTTGAAACCATCATTTGCTGGTATTGCTGTTGCATGTATGTTAATTTCATTTTTCAGCAACTGGGTATGTTAGATATAAGATTGTAATTGGTTTTCACCATCTGGGTATTTCAAGTTTGATTCCTACATTGTATTTCCAAGTTTATTTCATATTATAAACATTCTCAAAGCAACGACGGTGACAAACTCCCGCTCAATTAGATAGTTTCATGCTAATTCTCTATTTCATGTTAGAGTACTGAATGAGTTGGAGTGGACATCCTCCACTCATCAAGTTGTTTAACTTTATCTTTAAGAGCATTTCATTTGTGGGTTTCATATTACTGCACTGATTGAGTCGGAGCGAATATCCCCTACTCAACCAATTTGTTATCTTTTAAAGTATTTGTAAATGTGAGTTTGAGTCGCATGCATGTAATCTGAAGCTAGCAATCAGCAATAGATATATCTTGTTTCATTTGTTTCAAGAAAAAAAAATCAGAGGTGGTCATTACAAGGGATGCCTAGGAAAGAGGGGAAGACAAAGTGTTTTTAAAATATATATTAAGGGTCCTTGTCCTTTGAGGGAAATATAATATTTAAAATTTGAATTGTCTTCATTTTCCCTCCAACTCTATAAATTGTACCATTGCTTCTCATTCATTCATTTTGCTTGTGCACACATAACAAGATGCTATTGAAATGAATTTGGAGGGTTCTTCTTTGGATTGTTGATGACAAAAACCCTCTAAAATTAGCCCGGTTTTAGTGGTG
This sequence comes from Thuja plicata, assembly GCA_018584345.1. Lineage (NCBI taxonomy): Eukaryota > Viridiplantae > Streptophyta > Pinopsida > Cupressales > Cupressaceae > Thuja > Thuja plicata. The sequence continues at coordinate 6,210,590 of MU223664.1, forward strand.
CAAGACCCACCCTAGCTGGTTGTTGCTTTTAGTTTCAGTGATTTGTTTGAAATTTGGTGATAAGGATTTTATGCAAAGCAATATTTATGAAGTGATCTGATTTCAATTTCATTGTTTTGATGTGATTTGTGCTTATTTTGAGTGTTCTTCAAGTTTCAAAGGTTTTGGTGACATTTTCCAATGCTTTTTGTACCTCTCTGGCCACATAGAGAAGCACCATTTCGCTCATAACTCCAAAAATAATTCTTATCTCATTCTGAGTATCGGTTCATTGGTCTTCTAGCAGCTGAGCGATTAAGTTCAATTTATAATACGTCGGGTTTGGCTGATCGCTGATTTTTCTATGCAAGTTGTCGTCGTTTGGTTGTGTCGTATAGGTTTCCTAGGCACATTGCAATTTGGAAAGGATGTTTTCTTGTTTAGAGGTTGCTAGTCATCTTCATCTTTGATGAGGTGCCTGGATGTCATAAAGAATGTTGAATGTTATATTGCTGTTTGAAGGTGCAGAAATTTTCAAAGAAAATTATTACCTAAGTGACCTAGTGTCTCCAACACCACCTTGGGTGAAGTGAAAAAAATTGTTGGTAGTATTTTCAAACTTTTGGAAGACTTTGAAGACTACTGCAATTATATTTCAGTTTTCCATTCACCAAGGAAGAATTGGTTGGCAGAAGGTTTAGTTTGAACCAGCAGTTCTGAAATTTGAAGGGAATCTAAAAGTGTAATTGCTGATCACTGTGACTATAATCTGCCTTCATTAATCTATATTCCAGTGTGGCACATTTGTCATTCATCTTATTTCAGATTTTATGTAACGATCTTAATGAAGATTTATGGTGAATTTATTGTTAAATGCATATCGGTTTATTCTCCATGTATGTCCTCTAATGGTGAATGAATCTAAAACAAACAATGAGCAAACTATTTACATTGGCATTTAATACTTGCAAACATTTCAAAAAAAGTTCAGGGGTATACATTACATCATTTAATTATGTGTATTCTTTAGCATATGCAAATTAGCCCCCTTAACCTCCTTTTATAGCTTTTGGAGGGAAAATAAGTAATTTGAAATTATTAAAGTTCTTTTTTTCCCTCAAAATTGACCTTTCTGAAATGATAATAATATTTCATGTGCAAAGGCACCTTCAACTAAGCATTCAACTTTTAAAACAAATTATTACCTTTCCAACAAGCTATTACACTAAGTTGTCCTCTTTTCATTTCTAGACATTAGACATCATTAGTGAAATGTTAATTATTCAATAACACACTCAAGTTGCGGAAACCCCTAAAATTGAATCGGAATCAAACACTAATCACACTGGCATGATACTTAAGATGTAAGACAATAATTGGAGCCAACTGGGTGACTTTTAAAGAAAATACATGCTCTCCAAGAAGTATGGAGAACACCTCAAGACGCCGAAAATGCTTTTGAAAGCATCGTAGTGATCCATATCACCAACTGAGCTCAACACCATAAACAAATGCCAATAAAAAGTAAACCTAGACCCTCCGAAAAGATTGGAATTCTCCCCAGCATAGCTAAAGTCTTATGGGAAAACCTGGAACTGGCCTAAAGCTCACAAAAAAGATGCGTAAAATGGGGGCATTACGTATGTGGTACAATATAGGAATACAATCCTGATCCACAAAATCTAAGGCCAATACAAGTGCTTGAACTAGAAGGGAATGAAGGAATTTAGAAGTGTCTACTTGCCCCGTTGCATCAATCTCCTCTTTGGCTATTTCTAACTACCATTTCTCTAAATTTCTCTAATTGAGCTTGCATTTCTCCAATCACTTTAAGAGAGGCTTTTGCACACAAACAAGCATCTCAGCTGAGCAAGGTGAAAGTAATGCCTCCTAAATGAAGTTCCTTTTTTAAATAATTGCAAACCACCTCTTTCCCGGCACCTAGAGGGTTCTTTCTTTGTGGCCACTGGCATCAACATTATGACAATCTGGAAGTAGTTTGCATAATAACAAAGGGGAAAAAACATGCTTGTGTTATGAAGCATTTAAGAAAACTGACATATGTTTATTAAGCAAGAAAGAGAAGAAGAGGAGAAACCAAATAGATTATGGAATCAACAAAAAAAGTGGGAATAACAAAGAGGACGAAAAGATCTCTTGTTCTTTTCTTCATTTTTTTATTCTTTTCTTTAAGAGAAGAATAAGATCCCCTCTTTTTCTTCTCCTCATTTTTCCTTTTGTTTTTAAGAGAAGAATAAGATCTTTTTTCGTTCTTCACTTCATTTTTCCTTCCATTTTTTCCTATTTTTCCATAATGATTTAAGACAACCAAAAAAACTGAAAAATGGAATGATCATTCAAAAAATAGAAAATGAAAATGGCATACCTCCTAATATTTTCTGCTCCAAATGCACCATGTGTCTGCACTTCTCTGATCTGTACATTTGCAGCTTGCAACTAGAATGTTTTAGCAAAAGTGTTTGCTCTGTTTTTGCTTTTTGATTTTGTTGAATGTTGCTGCTCCAAAAGCACTTGTAAGTTGTGTTTGTTTTGCGTTTTTATTTTCCTTGCTAGCTTTTTGTTTCTTTTCATCAATTTAGGCACTTTCAAGTTTTTTTCTTTTTGATATTTTTAAATAACTTTCACAAGTGTTTTATGCAAAGTTGAGTCCCAACTTCAGGATTTGAATACTAAGGAGAATCAGCTAGTCTATGAATAGACACACTGGGTTGGATATGTCAAGCAAGAAAGCCTAGTTTTGGCCTAATGGATTCAGGTTCACAACAGACTAGCCCATTACTCAACAAGTTCTATATTTATGCCAAAGCCTACATTAGTACAACAGGAATTTGAATGACCATCCAGAGCAAGAAGCCCTTGCATGTGGATACAGAAGGGATTTATTTTTCATCAGTTATTCAATATTCAAGTGCTAAAAAGTTGTATTCACTACATCACCTGTAGCATTTTATATCTAACACTTTTTCACTCTCTTACTAGTGCACATTGTTACATCGCTTTGATGTCAGTCAATTTAAAGGAATAAAGTAACTCATTCTCACGGGAAATGATTCTGTTTTCTATTCGTTAATTTTGGTCAATTACGTGATTGTAACGTTTGTCAATTGACACACTTTTAGGATGCGACATTTTTTGCTCTGTAAATGAATGTGATTGAAGATAGTTTGTGGAACTCTCGTTGTAGTTCTCCATAGTGATATTGCCAGTCATTATACATATGAGCATACAAATGAAATGACATGTTATATTCTATTTCTGTGGGCAAATATTTTTCTAGTTAAATTGTACATACTCTGTTTCTATTTGCTTGTGCATGTTATTGCAGTTTTTTGTTGGCATGTGAAGAATGGACAATGTGAAAAGCATCTCATACATAATTTTCTCTTTTGTTTTCCTTAGATTAAAAGAGACAAAGCATGCTGGTTGGTGGGACTTGCCTCTTCGACTATAGCTTCTGCAAGCAAGCAATTTTTTTGCATTTTTGTTTCTACAACATACTTGAGTAGTGTATGCTGACTTCCCAGCTTCTCAAGAATCCAGTTCCCCTGAAATGAATCAAAATCCCCTTCAACTTGCTCAAAAAGGATTTCATGGTCAGGATGTTCCCACAAATTTAGCACAATTCGTGCATGTAGAACCATGTATAGAAGACCTTTGCAACCTTCCTGTAAAATAAACAGTTAATAAAGACAATGGAAATTTGTGAAGTCCAATATAGTCGTTTCCAATTTACATATCTGATTTATACTTGAAGCAAAATATCTAGTAAGAGGAAATATTCAGGAAGTTGGTTTTAAATGGCATACAAAAGAACTCCTCAAAGATAAGTAGAGAAATGGAGGAAGAAAATCTCTATCACCATCCATGGTTACATATGGACAACAGAAACCGAGTAACTCCAATCAAAAAATCTTTATCTCTACAGCATTCAGCAGGCTCCAGTTTTAATCCAAGTTTGATTATGAAGTCAACACTCAAGAACAAAAAATCTAAATAATATGTAAGGTAAATGTGAAATGAGCCTAATTGGCTCTTTAAGCAATTTGCCTATTTGCTTTAATTTATAAAATCTTTCCAGCTAAATTGCGAGAGAGAAATCAACTAGCAGGTATGAAATTGCTTTCGTTTATTATAAGCAAACACTTCTTCAGC
>MU223664.1:6225167-6263199 GCA_018584345.1 Thuja plicata
TACGATGCTCCCTCACAGAGAGTTTGAGGTTGGGTTTGTTGAGAGGGTCACCCAGGATCTGGTCCAACCTATTTTGCAGAGGTCGAGCTTGGAGCCATCTTTGGGTTCACGACTAGGGAATGATGAGTCCTTGACTGAGAGCGGAGCCTTTTATCGTCATTACATGGTGAGGAGCACTCATTATTTTTCCTTCGATCCTCAGGTTGATGAGTTGATGGCACACGGATGTGGATTGGCTCTTAGTCCTTATCATCCATTATGGGATGGGCTCTCGCCATCAGTAATTGTTGGGAGTTTTGGCTGCAAGTCAGTAGTAGGTGACTTGGAGAGTTACTGTGACTACAGAGATTATATAGTGGGCGGACATCTAGGCCCAGGTACAGTTTGGTACAAAGGTAGTCAGCAGTGTTGTGCAGAGGATCTACACACTCGGTACAGATTTGTCGGGTGTGCTGGGGAAGTTCAGTATATCGGGGATCCGAGTCCCCCATACTTCTTGGGTTTTGATGATCCTAAAGTTCACTTCTTGCAGGATCCGGGCAGAGACAGAATCAGTACAAGAGTTTGGGTGAGCGGGTTTTTGAGGTCTCTCTACAGGGCTATCCGTTTCACATTTTGGGTGATGCTACAGGAACTTACAGTTTTTGCCAGTAGCAAGGTGTACTTTTTTCTGTGGGACCCAGGTGGATTGTGATGTTCCTTGTTTCGATGATTGCTTGAGGACAAGCAATATTGGGGAGGGTGGACTGTGATGACCCTACTTTTAGCAGGTTGTGGCAGCGACCGGGTCAACTCATCATCACGACCCTCGTGAGTTGATGCAGAGTTTTGAGGGTCCCAATTGACAGACTTACTATTTTAGTAAGTCTAGACTTACTATTTTTAGTAAGTCAGTTGGTCAGTTCCATTTCTGACAGGACAGTACCGGCAGTGGCCAATTCTCCAAACGATATTCAGTTATTCAGTTTCTTGGACTGGGGACTTACTATTTATAGTAAGTCTATATTTGGCAGTTGCCATTTTTGGCAGGGCATTGATGAGCTTGTTGGTCAATCAGTATGGCAAGTGTTGCAGGAATTATCATCAGAATTACAGTTGGTTATTGCTTGTGTTAATTAATAACAATATGTTATTAATTAATATTAAGAAGATATTATAATAATAATAATACTTTATTATTATTATAATGTTTTGGAAGTTTATATTATAAAGAGAAGTTAACTGATGATGGTTTTTGGAAACTATGGAGACCAAGGAGTTATAAATACAGGCTCATTAGTGAAGTTAAGGATCTATTGAATATTGATTATTGAATTTGTTTCTTGGGAATTATTCCTACTTTCTGTGCCCTAGCCAGGGTCAAATTAGTTGATTGAAGACTGATTCTTCTTCATCTAATCCACAATTGATTGTTGTTGTATAATCAATTGCCTGTAATCGATTGTTGTTGTATAATCGATCAATTATTCCTTCCTATGTGCTGATGTATACAAGGAAGTTCTGAATTCTGGAAATAATAATTACTGAACTGGGGTTTGCATAAGAGGCTGAGTCTTATCCGCTTGAACAAAGCAATCACGCTAGACCAGCTCACCTTGGCTGCGGTTGGAATCAGTTTACATTTGCACTTTCGCATGGAAGCTTGACTGGGAGAGTCGGAATTCACCCGCAACACACCAGCCGTCAGTCTTACTTAAACCGCGGGCATCTATTAACTGTCGAGCATCGCTTAGAGGTGGCGGGTTATGAGAATTAGCTGCCGATTGAGGATTAAAGGGGTGGCGTTAATTGCTGTAGACGTCACAGGCTGCCACAGGGAGGTTTGGTTGTAAATCACCAAGCACCCTTGTTGCCGCATGAAGAGAACACGTGGAATGGAATCCACACTACTATCTCCTTTGGGTGCTGTCTTGAGGCTCGACGTAGGCTGTTGTTTCCAGCAAGGCACATAATGGTATGTTAAGTTCTTTAATGTGGATTTGGCATTCGAATAGCACACATCAGCAGAGTTAGTTATTACTTGTAACTTTGTACTTGGAATAGCCATTGATTATAATAAAGCGAGAGGTTATATATATGTGTGTCGTGTTTCATTGCAAATCAGTTAGAAAGATTTCATAATTTCAGTTAAGTTTAGAATTGGTAGTGAATTACTTTAAGAACCAGGATTGGAATTTAAATGCAAACAATCCATTCCCAATTACCATCTCATCCGGCTAGCAAAACCTTTCGGAAATATCGAGTCAGAACTAGATAGCGCATCTCAGTAGTACCAAAGATTGCCTGCCAACTGTTTGACAACATGTCAAAAGTATGATTTGCTTAGAAATTGATAAAATTTAGAGGATTTTTAGATGAGGCCAAGTTAGGCTCATCACAGTGGAAGAGGATTCCCACCTCAAGGTTGTATATCTCTCTAGCATGCAGAAAGAGGGATCCTTCAGGATGAGGGGCCTCTTGGCAGGGCAGCGTGTCATTGCCCTATTGGATACAAGAGCCACACATAACTTTATAGACTCACGTTTGATCTCTAAGAGGGGATACAAACTGAGTTTGAGGGCATTAGAGTGAAGGTGGCAGATGGTTATACATTGAAATGTGACAGAATGATTCCAGATCTCCCCATGAAATTAAATAACTATGAGTTCAAGGATGATTTCTATGTGGTTGATATGGGAGGCACCGATTTTGTCTTGGGAATGAGTTGGTTACATTCTATTGAGGCCTTTTATCTCAGCCTCAAAGATATGGAGATGAAGTTTGAGGTAGATGGCAAGAAACACATACTCAAGGCAATTAGGGAGGAGAACTTGAGGACTATGTCATTTAGACGGATACAATGTCTCATTTGCCATGATGCAGTTGAGTGGGCAGCAGAGTGTAGGATTTTACCCACCACTGAGGAGTCAGGAAAATCAGCTTATCACCCTGATATACAAGAATTGAGAAATAAACACTCCAAAGTGTTTAGTGATTTACCATATGGTAGGCCACCTGATAGGGGTATAGAGAACATTATTGAGCTGGAGGAGGGCACTAAGCCCATCATGATTACTCCTTACAGGCATCCTAAGCACCTGAAGGATGAGATAGAGAAGACTATCCAGGAACTGATTTCCATGGGGCATATTAGGCCTAGTAAATCACCCTTTGCTTCTTCAATGCTTCTGGTGAAGAAGAAGGATGGTGCCCTCAGGATGTGTATAGATTACATGATGCTGAATCGGAGGACCATCAAGAACAGGTATCCAATTCCGCGTATTGATGAGCTAATATATGAGTTGCATGGGGCATGCTACTTTTCTAAGATTGATTTGAGATCCGGTTACCATCAGATTAGGATGCGGGAGGATATAGAAAAGACAACATTCTGATGTCACTGTGGACATTTCGAGTTCTTAGTCATGCCCTTTGGTTTGACTAATGCTCCGGCCACCTTCCAGTCGACCATGAACAAAGTTTTCCAAAGTCAGTTGAGGAGGTTTGTTCTGGTCTTCTTCGACAACATCTTGACTTAAAGCAAGACGTGGGATGATCATCTTGCTCACTTGGATACTGTGTTGGATATTTTGGATAGGGCTTCTTTGTATGCAAACGAGTCTAAGTGTGCCTTGTGGATGATTGAGTTACTGTATCTTGGTCACATTATTAGTTCAGAGGGAGTACATATGGATCCAGATAAGGTCCGAGCTATCCTGGATTGGCCTATTCCTGAGAGTTTGACACAGCTCAGAGGTTTCATTGGTTTGTGTGCCTTCTATCGCAGATTTGTTGCGGGGTTTTCACGGCATGCAGCTCCCTTGACTGATTTGACCCACAAGGGTGCTTTTGAGTGGACTTCTCAGGCACAAGGAGTGTTTTGAGAAGTTCAAGTTGATCATGACGACATGCCTGGTTTTGGCATTTCTAGATTTTTCTAGGCCCTTTGATTTGCATTGTGATGCTTCAGGTGAGGGCATTGGTGTGGTACTTTCCCAGGATCACCACCCTATTGTATTTGAAAGTCGGAAGCTCCGGGGTCCTGAAAGGGTCTTTAGTGTTTATGATAAGGAGATGCAAGCCATTATGCATGCTTTGGCTAAATTCAGGCAGTATTTGGTTGGTAGTAAATTCTACATCAAAACTTATCATAACAGCTTGAAGTATTTCTTGGGGTAGCGTGATCTCAATGAGAGACAATAGAAGTGGGTTACTAAACTGCAGTCCTATGATTTCGATATCTCCTATATCAAGGGTACTCAGAACGTGGTGGCTGATGCACTTTCTAGGAGGCCTCACTTGGGTTCTATGACAACGATATCTGAGGATTGGAGGCATTTGATTATTGCAGAGTATGTCAGGGATCAACGGGGTGCTGGTTTTATTGATGGGACCATTAAGGACAGTAGGTATACACTTGTGAACGAGTTGATCATTTACAAGGAACGGGTGTTGGTTCCAGGATCAGGTGTTTGTTTGGTGGTGTTGAGAGCTTTCCATGATTCTCCTCTAGCAGGGCATTCGGGTTTTTTCATAACCTATAGGCAGGTGCGGGAGATATTCACTTGGAAAGGCTTGAAGTTTGATGTGCAACAGTGTGTCAGAGAATGTCCGGTTTGTCAGTAGAACAAACAGGAGAACACCTATCTAGCAGGGTTACTGCAGCCATTGCCCATTCTTGAGCGGAAATGGGAATGCATCTCTATGGACTTCATTGTGGGCTTACCTAAAGCTCAGGGTAGGGATTGCATTTATGTAGTGGTGGATCAGCTTATGAAGTATGCCCACTTCTTTCCAGTTACAACCACTTTCTCAGCGACACAGGTTGCTGATTTATTCTTCCGGGAGGTGTTTAGATTGCATGGTTTACCTCGGAATATAGTAAGTGACCGAGATAGCCTTTTTATGAGTCACTTCTGGCAGGAGCTCTTTTGGTTGTGTGGGACGGAGTTGACTCCCAGTAATAGTTACCACCCTCAGACTGAGATCGTTAATAAATGGGTGGAGGGCTATCTTCAGAATTATGTGTGCTCAGCAGAGAGCGTGGGTGAAGTGGATTTATCTATTTGAGTATTGTTATAATACCACTCACCATATGTCTATTCGGATGGCTCCTTTCCGCGCTCCGTATGGGTATGATCCTCTGAGTTTTCTGGATTTGCTTTTCAATGAGAGCAGAGTTCCTAGTGCAGGTGATTTGTTGTAGGACACTCAAAATATTATGGGAACTTTGAGGGACAATATTCAGCGAGCCCAAAATCAGCAAAAGCAGTATGTTGATTAGAAGAGGGTTGCTCGCTCTTTCCAGGTTGGAGATTTGGTATATTTGATGTTGCAGCCTTACAAGCAATCTTCTATCCGAAAGAGTGGAGCTGAGAAGCTCAAGCCTCGGTATTATGGGCCCTTTTGTGTTGCTAGGCGGGTGGGCAAGGTTGCTTATGAGTTGGATCTGCCAGAGAATAGTAGGGTGCATAATGTGTTTCATGTATCGTGCCTCAAAAAGGCGTTAGGTGGACATGTTGTTCCGTCTTCTCTGTTACCCCCTCTGGATGATGAGGGAAAGTTAGAGTTGGTACCTGAGGTTATCTTGGAGACTCGTGAGCGACATTTGCGTCGGCGAGTTATCAGGGAGTTTTTGATCAAGTGGTCCAGTTTACCGATGGAGGATGCCACTTGGGAGTCCAAGGACATTCTTCAGCACCCCGGTTTGCAATTGCTTGAGGAAAATCAATTTTGGGGAGGGAGGACTGTGATGTCCCCGATTTAGCAGTTGTCAGTGGCACAGGATTGTTAGCCCATCATTACGACCCTCGTGGGCTAATGCTTTGTTTTGAGGGTCTCTTGGTCAGGACTTACTATTTTGGGTAAGTCACCTCGTGCCAGTTTCTATTTTGGGATGATGGATTTCAGTGTTCAGTATGATGTGGAGTTGGATCAGGGTGATTGATTAAGTCTTCCTTATTTGATTAATTGTGGAGTTATAAAGTTATATCATTAATGATTAATATCATTATGATATCTTATGTTTATATGAGACTTTACTATTAAAGTTGAATATAATTATTGTTCACATATCCTAAGTTGAAAGAAAGAAATGCTTTAAGTTATGTGAAGAGTATGAGTGGAGACTTGTAAAATCGAGCCTTCAAGAAGAAGATTCAATTTCATATATAGGATTTCGAAATCTTGAGGAGACATTCTATGCATTGATTAAAAACTTGTGTCTTGAAGAAATTGGAGAAGGTTTCAGAATTCTGGCTAATCGAATTGTGAATTCGATTCGTTGTTAGAACACTTTGAATTGGACCATTAATGTCCAGTGAATTGTGTAGGGTGTCGGCAGGGATCAGAAGTTAATGCAGCTTGCTTCTTACAACATTCCCAAAAGTATAGAAGCCGCGGTAGCAGCATGAGTGTTAAGCATGCGCGGGTGGTGTGAGAAATGTTATGGTGACTGGACGTCACTCTCACAAGTGATCAGCAATGTCTGGTTTGGTGTCACGTTGAGCTTGGAGGTGCGTGGGTTGAAGAAGATGCCTTGCGGCTTGTATTTGCAATAGCGTGGTTAGCAAGCGTTGGAGATTACAAAGGTAGATTGACTTATATATGTCTACATTCATCAATCACGATACTTTTGGAATAAATGTTGCAATTGAAATGTTATTCTGATTTGTATTGGCTTTAGAGAATTTAAGAGTTATTTTGATGTAATTGTCCTTTTGGTTTATATATTATGAAAAATACAAATAAAGTATATATTTTGTTTTCAAAGAGAAAGTCTGCAAATTGTCTATTAGTGTGAAGTGAGTTTTGAATTGAAATCTCAAGGAAGAGCCAGACACGCTCTTTACACAAAGGGCAAGGTTTTTGCAAATATTGTGGTAAGGAGTTTCTAGGAGTGTTGTCAAGAATTAGGTGCAGAGAAAAGAGTTGAGCTTTAGCCTCCTAAAAATTGTATTAAAACCCAAAGAGTGCAAAGGGAAGGTTTAGGGATCATGCAGTTGGTTACAAAAGGATGAGGGTTGTCAAGTCAGTTTTCGTTATCTAACATTGATCATGTTGGCTATAAGTTTTGAAAGTCACTATAACTACAACTTGCAAACTCTGACTTAAGCCAACGTCTCATGAGATTTCTCTCTCCTCTCAGCAATAGGGGAGGCTCCCTTCTTACCGTAGGTGGCTTCAACAGAGACCTAACTGAAATTAACAAAAAGGCAGTTCTTCTTAATCAATTCCTCTTCTTTTAGGAATCATTCATACACAACTACAACTTTTCAACTTAACAAAAGCTATCTATTGCTACAATAATACCGGTGGCTAAGGGGTTCACGTAAGAACAACACTAAAGACAACAGTCTACTATATTTTGTGAAACAAATACAGGAAGCCAAATTCTCCTGTGCTTATCTCGAAAAACCAGTAAGGCAAAAAGTCTCTTACTGGATACTCTCAAACTTAGTAAAACTACTTACAACTGAAGCCCAAACTCTTTCAGTTCTAAGTAGTTACAGCCACTACTAACTATAACAATTTTTTCCCTTGAAGCACAAAGTCTTCGAAATTTGAATTGAATTAAAACTCTGAATGCAATAGGTAGCTCAAAGTCTGCACAATTTAATTCAAATCCCTCTTGAACAAAGCACCAAAACTCACAATCAACTTGAGAAAATGTCATCACATAATAGTAAAAATTGGCACAGTCTCAAAACAACCTACCTCTTTTATTGAAAGCAATTTAATCTACATCCAAGCACAAAGTCTTAGAGTGCATATACAAACTGGCAGAGTTTTCTAGCATTGTCAAAAGATCCCAATTACAATGAAGCTCCCTCCTATATATAGGTGAGGGCCTGATAGAGAAAGGTGGGAGAAACCCAACAAACTTTGACTATTCCAAAAACCTACTTTGACTTATTCAAAATTACAGGTCCTAATGCACTTGCAACCTGATTACATGTTACAACTTTGCAAGTGATATTATCACATCCAATTACAACTTGTTACCCAATTACATGTAATTTGTCAACAAAACCACACTTATTTATAAAGCGTGTGAAAATTACTAAGTGTCTGACATGACATGACTTCTACTACATAATCCTTTGTTAGTCTTCATGCTACCACAAGATGCTTTGTGATTGAAGTGTTTAGGTTTGTTGAAAGCATCATGAACTGGAATATGAATCTACATCCTTTATTTTTCTACATCATAATAGTGATTACTGACAAAGCATCTTCGTTTCCTTCCATTTATGTCTTGAAAGCATTCTATGCCAGTGGGAAAAATCATGGCAAGAACATTCACAAATGGGAAGAACTCTCTTGCAGTTGCACTTCAATATACAAGGGAAAGTACTTGCAAGTGGGAAAGACCTCTTTGCATAGCCGAGGTGGAGAGATCGAAATGTAGGCACTTCAACATAGATCATTGGAAGTTTCATAATCTTTAAGCTTTGAAGAACAACTAGCATCTTTGTTAAATGTTCACTATCTTTCACTTCCTTTAAATTAAAAGGAGACTCTATCCCTTTGTTTATTGGCTGCAAACAACTCTTCTATGAATTTCTTAACTTTAGCTGTGAGAGAAGAAGAATTACAAAGACTTCTCACTTCTGAATTTAAACTTTTACAAAACCACTAGAAGAAGAAGATTTCTCAAACTTAAATGCCATTCTCCATAAATGCAAATTCTAGATCTTGAAAAGTTCTTTGACAAATGGCCATGGATGAGAGTCGAAATGCAAGAAGATAGGAAGCCAAAGATCCATTCAAACTTACACAATGCTAATTTTTGATGTCATTACAAGTTGAAATGTAATGGGGAAGAAAAACGGTGCCTTCAATAGAACAACGTGGTTTGTAATGATGACAACAAGCTACAAAATAATGGTGTTTTCCCTTGGACAGGCTTCTGAGCCTTTGCAACAAGTTTGAGATTTGTACTTGCTTTAAAACTCACGTTTTAAGTAATGAAAATGCTGGAACTGTGTATTGCAAAAACGCAGCTTATAATGCCCTATACAGGCTTTACCATCCACAACGCAAGCATAAATACACACCGAAGTGTAATGACGGGATTTATATGGCACGATACAAGTGCTCACAAACTTGCAAGACATAAAACGAGCCTATAGGAAAAATGACAGAGTTTTGTTTGCTGCTACAAATCCATTATCACCATTTTGATTAATGACAGGCTTTAAAATCATGTTTACAAGAGCAAACGATGCCAAAGAAAGAGAAAAAACGCATTTTTGATAAGCCGAAAGCAATGAGCGGACTTTGAGAAGTCAACCGCATATGAAATATGCATTGTGTTTACTAAAAGCGGGCTTCTTCATATGCAACACATAAAAATCACCAACCTGCCCTTATAAAGCTAATGACGGGCTTTATATGGGTTTTCGCAAGTCTGTTTAATCTTGAAAACACATTTGCAATGACTTGAAAAATTGCAACCCTAGTCTTTATAATAAAAAATGGGCGTTTGGGAATGACTCGCAAGTCATATACTCTCATTTACAGGGAAGGACAATCATTTACTTATGTTTTACAAGCAAAAGTCGCCACCCATGGCTTTGGACGAACTTTATGAGAGCATTTGCAAGTCATCCATATATGCAATGACTCCTAAAATCGCCATTTTTTCCTCTTTGAAGTTAATGACGGGATTTTAGATTACATATGCAAGTCAAAAACATATTAAAAAGTTCAATGATAGACTCTAATAATGAAGTTGCAAGTTATTTAAAATACATACATGGATGTTGAATGTGTAAAGTATTTAAAAAATCCCCACCATGCCTTTAAATGTCTTATGTATACTTACAACCATTTGAAACTTTTAAAGAGAAAATATGCAGTAAGGCTTTAAAAACCCACCAACCCATTAAAATCTCTATCAAAGTTCGCATATTTCCTTGCAAATATGTACGGTGGAGTTTTAATTCCAGATTGCATGTAAATGATGCTCAAGATGTCATGAAATGACTGACAAAAAGCCCACTTAATCAAGATTTTAAACAAGAAATAAAGACATGCAATCAGGCCTAAAAAGCCACCTTTAGTGTACTTAATTCCTCTATATCTCTTGGAATACAACTCCGACTGAGGCCTAAGATAGCTCGAAATGAGCGTAATTCAAAATGCAAAAATCCTAGGGCGAAAAGAAGCCCAAAAACAAACCAAACAACTAAGAAGTCGCCTTGGAGAGTTTAAACTACGAAATTTTTCATAGGGTTGTCCAATTTTGCGAATACAAAATTGAGGACTACAACCGACTCTGATTGGGGAACGTAGCTCGTTTGTTCTTAGAAACAATGAGATGTAGGATCCAGAATCTCTAAGAGCCTTAATATCAATCAGGCTACATAGTCAAGCATCAAAGACACAAAAAGACAAAAAGGATGACACGACTAACGCAAACCAAACCTAGTTAAAACAAAACAAACTTGTGCAAACACACTTATTGAAAACAAAGGAAACCTACCTAATTAAAACTAACCAACAATGCAAGCTTTCAGACGAAACCGTTTACCGGCTTTGCAAAATAGCTACCTTTTTTTAGTAACTTGCAGTACCTTGCATGTTCATAGAAAACTTTGTAACCATGAAACACAAGCATTTGGAGTAATGATGTCAATGCCTGATGCAACACCTCCTGGAAGAGATGAACAAATTCACCTTTTTGAGATGAATCATATGTACTGTTGCCCCAAAGTAGCTCCATGAATTCAGATTGTTCCTACTGAACTGCAAATGCCTATTTAGCCTCTGCTTCAGTTGTATCTTCGTGCTCGGATACAAGTGAAACTACTAGCTTTGCACCATTGGCCTCCAGCTGAGCAAGATGTCTTATGGGACATCCCCTTGATCGAACAAAGATTGATCTTTCCTTGCTAGCTGCAACTTACTTGACTAGTTCATCAATCACTAGCACCTCAGGTTGATTGGGAAGACTAACTGCACTACATACCTCAGCGTGCTGCTCACAAACTTCAATCTTGGAAGAAAATGAATTGTTTATGAAAAGACCTTCATCAAGCTCTGGGGTAGGACATTCATGCAACACTCGCTCAAGTTCATGACCTTGATACGAAGATGCATTATTTTCAGCTTGACTGGGACCTTTATGCATGTCCATCTTTTCATGTCTTATGACATGATTGTCATCGTTCGCTGGAACATCAGAAGAATGATTTTCACCACTGGCTTTCTAAGATTGCGTGAACCTGAAATAAGAATCACCAGCTATGTCTGCTTCCTTTTCTTGGAAGAGAATAGAAAGATCACTAGCTTCCGTTTTTGGATGCTTCGTTGTTGCCGTAACTAATGGTGCATCAATAGCAAGCTTCGTTGGTGATCAAACTAACTTTTATTGATTCCCACCAGCAGGACTACGAGCAACATTTGGAAGAGGTCTTCTTTGTACATCTTTGTGAGCAACGAAGAACATACCTTGAGCTATTCGATTTTTTAGGACAAGCAACTCATTTGCCAGCCTCTACATCGTAGGAGCCGTCCTTGTCATGGAAGAAAAAGAATCCGAAGAAAAAGAACTTTCTTCAAACCCACTTGCTTCAATTCTTATCTGCCCGGCAAGAATACGATCATCTTTGATTTCAATTGCCAAAGTTTGTGTGGCTACAAGAGTAGTCGA
The DNA here is from genome assembly GCA_018584345.1 of Thuja plicata. Classification (NCBI taxonomy): domain Eukaryota; kingdom Viridiplantae; phylum Streptophyta; class Pinopsida; order Cupressales; family Cupressaceae; genus Thuja; species Thuja plicata. Next base: position 6,236,806 of record MU223664.1, read on the forward strand.
GGTTGATCTTCTTAACAAAAAATTGACTTCGGGAATTTGAGCGTTAACAAAGAAACACTTTAAATTTGCAGCTGTAGGTTGAGCAGCAACTGGAATTCTTCGTGTCAATTTGTTGAAATGAGCAACAAATTCACGAACGGTCATGTGAGACACCTTCTTCAACTGAGCGAGTTGGGCCAACAGAGCATGAGCATCTTCAAGAGGTTTGAACCTTTCTTCAAACTTGACTATGAGAGTAGCCCAACTTGTGATAGTCTGTGGTGCAAGATGGTAAAACCAGTTAGTGGCCACACCTTGGAGAGTTTCCACGAACAACCTTACAAACATGTCCTCATGTTCAACACCATGAATACAACATGCAATGTAAAAAGCAACAATATGTTCGTCAGGATGTTGCTGTCCATCACCAAAGAACTTTGGAAAATCCTTCTGTGAGCCATCAGGAAGTGCGTGTATACGTAGAGTCAAATTTAACAGACCAAAAGCATTTCCCCAAGGACCTTGGGCAGTCATTTCCATGTCCCTGGTAAAATCTTGAAAAACTACGAGAAATAAAAAATAAAATGGAATAATTACAATGAATAGGACACAGGTATACTTCAATGGAAGCGTGAGGCTCCTGAATGCGTATCGTGTCCCCAACGGAGTCGCAAAAATTGTTGGCTAAACGTTTTGTAAGTCACTATAACTACAACTTGCAAAACTGTGACTTTAGGCAACGTCTCATGAGATTTCTCTCTCCTCTCAGCAATAGGGGAGGCTCCCTTCTTACTGTTGTCAATCAGGATTGCAACCGTGATGCAAAGCATGAAACCTCGCAATCCTGTTGGAACATGGAAACATTCTCGTTGGTGGGAATGAGAACGAATCTCCAGATCATAGGCCGGCTACCTCCTTGTGATCACCTAAACTATTTCTGGATGAGGAAAAGGGTAGAAGGATATGCTTTCGAAAAAAAAACTATACTACAAAGGTGATTCACCAATATTTAATGTTGTTGCAAAACCTAGGAGATAATTCAGAGAGGGGAAACACAATAACCAGCTAGACGGACCCTGCAATAATAACACTATAGGCTCCTTTAACAGTAATAAAAAGGAAAACTATAACATTTTCACGGTTTAATAACTTGAAATCAGAAAACACAATCATAAATCTGCACCATGAGACATCATTTTCTGCATCAAAAGTTGAAGGAAAACTGATTCGACAAAGGTATGTAACACAATGATTGAAATCAACAACTCACAATCAAACAATACCATAGAACTATAGCTGGAAAGGTATCAAAACTCTACATAAAATTCCATGAATCTGCTACAAACTGCTCCCTTACGATAATGCCTACTTTTTGTAATGTGCAAAAGTGAGGCCAAAAGAAAGAACCCCTCTCAAAAGAGGTGAAAATACAAGATATAGCCCAAAGAACTCCAAAGGGTCGAATGCATGAGAAAACCCCACAAAAACAGGAAACAAACTGCTGGAAACTGAAGTGTAAGTGCTCCACAAACTCCACCAAGTCATGCACAACTGAAGTACCCCTCAAAACTGCCCCAAAACTGCTCAAGATCCTCCAAAAACATGCAAAAACTGTGGGCGTCGGATATGAGAAGAAATCCCACATAAAAAGGTATATAACTTGCTAGAAACTGAAGTGTAAGTGCTGGAAAATCTCTCCAAACTGATGCTAACTAAAAGTCCACTTCCAAATACCTCCAACTAGGCTCCAAGGTGCTGCAAACAGGCCTTAACTGCCCCATAACAAATCAGGAACATAACACCTCTCCCCCTTAAGAGCATGAGACGAGCAGACAACTGACAGTCGCCCCTAGAAAAGTGTGACTCAACTCAAGGGAAACTCCTAGAAAAGACCTCCTAGTTGCACTCTAAAATAATTAATAATATATGCCTTATAATTGCGACAAATATTAATATTATCCACAATAAATGTGCAATAAAGAAAAACCTCTCCTAAGACTTAAATATTTATTTATTATTAATTCAATTATGCTTTAATATATCTAATTTTAAAATAAATAGTATAGCTATCTATTTAAAATTAGATATGTTAACATATAATTAAATTAATAATAGATAGATAAATAATTCCCCAATTTATTTACTTGTCATTAAAAAATTATATTTTAATATATTTTATTTTAAACGAATAGTAGAACTATTTGTTAAAAAATAAACATATTAAAAATAAAATTTGTAAATGATAAATGAATAAATAAATCCAAAACTTAGACAAAAGAAACTAAAATCTTTATTTTATTCAAAAATAACAGTTATTAAATCTGAAATGTGTAACTTAATGAACATTTCATTAAAAGATATTCATTAAATTAGAGATTTTGAACATTTAATAAATGTTATTCTTAAATAAAATAAAGTTTAATAAACTTTGATTCAAAGAAGAAAAATGTCTTGCGATCTGTTAGAAATGTCTTTAGCGAAATAGAGAAAAATCACTATCTCGCGACCTTTGATATTGACTCCTTGCGAAACCGCAAAATTTTGCTATTTCGCCACACTTGTTTACCAGCCTTACGAAGTAGCAAAAAAATGTTCCAAATTAGTTGCTTTGAGGAATAACTTGATTTTGACCCATTCAATACACTTTTGCTTTGAAACATTAATGCCAGCAGGTAAATTTGATGCTTCTAAATGGAAAAATTTAATGGTCCAACACGGGGCAAACATCTGGCACCATTGCCGATACGAAACTGGGAGTGACGGAGTGTTTATGGCGAAGGAAGTATAATGGGCCAACCAGTGGACGAAGGTGCAAGCAACAGTCGGGAAAACGAAGAAGGGTTTGAGGAGTTGTTCGAAGGGGAAACAACGTTGACAGTAGACTTTGTAACCCTACTGTAAGCGTCTATTGAAACTCACGCTTGACGGGAGGCCGCACGCGAGGAAGTTTTGGAGGGCACAGTGTGGACTGGACTCGATGTAAGCCTCACGGTAGACCGGTTGATGTGCCAATTGCCTAGACTATTGGCACAAACATTCCTTGCTCTGCAGAATGTTAATGTTTGTACTTCGGTCAGTTTATTCTAACTAATGATATCAAATGCTAAATTGGCCTATCGGCCTTAAGCATTTGATATCTATTCTACATTAGATAATATATGGTTATGCATACAATATTATATTATGATTACATCATAATATAATATTTTATGTTTTAATTATACGTGTGATGAGCATATCAATTTTTAGAATTCTCTAAGTTTCATTATCATCCTTGTTATAGTTATCATTAATGATGACTAAACACTACTCAAGTAATATCTACAACATTCATAGTTGATATTGTTATCAACTTTAATGATAAAGTTGATAACAATATCAACTTAATATTGAATTGATAATATTGATCAAATTACAAATGATATTGCTAAAGTCTATTATGGTATCGACTATTCCCATTGATAATGCTCATAGTGAATGTCGATCATGGTATTGACTATTGATAATACTTGTAATGAATGTCGATTATAATATCGACCAAAGTTGATAAAGATCTTTAGTATCGGCTGCTGCTATCCTCACCGATAATAACATCAGTTATTATATTGACTGTTATTGATTATGGTTTTGGCAAACAACAATAGCATTGTGAACAAGTCGGTAACAATTTGTGATTACTAAAACATACTTGTTAATGGAAATGTATCACAAAGATACATAACTCTTCATGAGACTCATAGTCTCACGAAGAGGTATGTCTCTCCATAAGACATCACAATATATATATATATATATATATACAACATCAAATCTTTTTGAAGATGCAATCCAATGGAGATATTGATAACAGCAGCAACAAATTACTGATATAGATATATATATGTATTAAGTAGAGAGACTTAATACTATATATCAATTGGAGATCAATATAATTTAGATAATATTCTAAGTGAGAAATTATCTATAAGATCAACTTTGATTAGATAATATTATAGTGAGAAATTATCTATTATATATAGCAAAATTTAAAAGGATCACATTCTCAAATATGATCAAACAATAACACAGAACCGCTGAGAAGAGACTAATAGAGAAAACCGCCGCCAACAAATTTTGCAGCGGTATGAAGAAAATAACCGGAAGGAAGAAGAGGAGCGTGACAGAAGGAGAAGGCGTCAAAGTATCCTCAATGCCTACAAGAAGAAAGATTAATGCCAAACAACCTGAATAAGGACAAAAACTGTACCCAAAGAGGACAGGAAGAAGACTACGAGGCCTACCAGTGGGCCCTGAGATTGGAAGAGCAAGCCGAGCGAAGGCGAAGGCTACGAAGACTTGCTGAGGAACGATTGGAAAGGGAAGAAGCGGCCGAAGGTAATACATGAAGTGTCGAAGGTGGGACTAGAGGCCACGAAGGACACGAGGCGTACAATGTTGAAGGGGGTAACTGGGTGGCCGAAGGAGTGGCCGAAGGGGACGTTGTACATGAATTAATTGAGCAGACTCGACATAGGTTCAGATACCTTACAATTAAACCGCCAAGGGTCGAACCAGAGAACCAAAGGGAAAGAGAGACCGCGAACAGAGAAGTAGGGGATACCGGTGCAGTCGAACGTGTTAGCAGGACACAGGAGCACGGTGGTCACAACTACTTGTTCGATTCAACAATACCCAATTCAAGAGTTTCTAACGGTTCAGGAGTCCCCAGTGAACCGAAACCACAAAAGAATACAGCAATGGAAAATAAACAAAAATGGTTGAAATTCAGACAATTTGGTCAGCCAACGGGGTTACAAACCACGACGAATGTAGTTCCCTGCGACCTTGCGTGGAGTAGCCATCGACTGGTTCTCGGATATTGACAAAACGAAGGTGAACACATTGGATGAATTGAAGAAATGTAATGGCCCCAAATTGATAGAGAGTAAATTAATTAAGTTAATTAATTATTTGGTCCCTATTTAAAAGAAAAATTATTAAGGACCTTTAATTAATTAATGGGGGGCCCTTTTTATTTAAATTGTTGTCCGTAGGTGTTTACCGGGTCGGCATTCTTTTGTAAACCCTCGGGAGTTTCTCCGAAGGGGTATTTATGCCCGACATGTAGGTAGTTGTAAATATATTAAATTTTGGATATTTTATTACTATTGCGAATTCCAGTTGGAGTTTTGCTTTGTTCGCCATTTCGGAAGTGAAAGACCTTCCCTATTTGGTTTGTTGCAATTTCTGTCGGATTCATCCCTCACCCTATTCTGCTCTGTATTGTTCGGTTTCGGATCTGGCAAATCTGAAGTGCTATCATTATCAAATGCAATTGTCTATTACCTGTGCGAATCTCCGAACTTGTGTCTTTGTGCATTACATTATTTATCTATGTTCTATTTCATACTCACGCACGAATTTGGTAATCAACATCCATACACATACCCGAGGGAGAGAAAACAATGTCCAGACGGCCTTTAGTCCTGTTGATGTTTATAGCTTCGATCAAATAAAAGTGATCTTAATATTGAACTAAATAAACATCATTAAATTGATGATATTATTATGAGATAATATTATTCTATATTATATATATGCATATTAATATATATATATAAATAATAATGATATTATTATATATTATCAATATACATATATGGTTATTATGAGATAATATTATTCTACATTATATATACATATTAATATATATAATAATAAATGATATTATTATATATATCAATATATATATCCAATGTATAATATATTATATTTGATGAAATAAATAATATTTATATTATATATCATACCGATTGATATCGGTTTAAATCAAATAAATGAAACAAATTAATATCGGTTACAAATACCGATTTGTATCGGTTATACATAGTGCAATATGTATTGATCAAAGAAACCGATTAATATCGGTTGTTATGAATAGTCGGACTGCAGTCATATCACACGGGTGCATTATAATCAGTGGTCAGTTTGGACAAACACCTTATTATTAATTGTCTTATACTATCGACTAGTATGTCGATTAGTATTTTAACTGCTGTATTCCGATTAGTATTATCGGATAATTAAAGATATGAAAAGACATGGCATTATAGAGCCATGTCTCGTTAAAGAGACATGTCTCTATAATGACATGTCTCACATATATATTGTCGTTGGTTGTGTGATAAGAGACAAGCATATACAACAAACAATGCAAGTCTCATTTATCCAATCTGCAGAATATAGATATTAATCTATTTATATATATCTATTATTATATCAGTAATAATATATATATATCTTGTGATTAAATATATTACATATATTGAGGTTATATAAGAAAAATTAAAAGCCATATAAATCTGATCTAAAACTTAACAAGTCCGTATGCAGTAGTGGAAGTAAGTGACCGTACAGTCACTAGCATACACCATACAATCTTGATACTTGTGTCGCCGAGTGAGAAATCCCATTGTATGGCTGGGTGTTCTATCGTACAGCTCATACACTAATCGTACACCATACGAGCAGAAAGGAAGCGTCATCACCAGGTTGGAGTGGTCGTATGGTTTAGGATAATCACCGTATGGACCTGAAGACATACCGTACGATACCCTGTCGTACAGGCTTAAGACCATCAAGCACTTCACCGAATTCCATCAATTTGTGTCGTACGGACTTATAATTTGTCGTACGCTTGAGTTATTGACAAGTTGAGTGTCATACAAAATGCCTTACTACCGTACGGTATAGGAGGTTGCCTTCTGGACAGTGCGTACGGGGTGTTGTGGTATCAATTACTGGGATCGTGCGGGCGAACCGAAGTGAGTCACACTCGGGAACATTATAGTGGTATCAGAGTTGGTGATCTTTCCACCCTGTTGGGAAGATTGAGAGTTTTGAATTGGATCACACTATGACACCCAGTGAGGCCATATGTTCTCTATCTTAGGCCCTAGCTGATTGGAAGGCAAAAATTTGGTCGAATACTCCAAGAATACTTTCTCATGCCAACTGTTGGATGGTCAAGTGCAAGATGACAAATACAAGGTCGTTGGCGACATCATTTACTACAAGGACTAAATCTATTTGGTACCCGAGTCCAAGATGAAGGAAAGGATTCTGAAAGATGTTTGCACAAATATCCTCGAACCAACACCCAACGATAAACTTGATGGAAATACAAATTTTATTAGTGATCCTTCGAATGAGCAGGTTCTACTAGTGGGTGATCAGCCTCTTGGGGATGCAGACTTTGTCGATGATTCCTTGCAGGAGCAACCTCTATAGTTAGTAGATTATGGAGTTTACCCTTTGGATCTGAGCACTGATGTTTTGTATGATTGGCTTCCATGGGATCCTTGTGACTCCAGACATGGCAATGTTTATATCAGAGTGTCGCAGCGAAAGTTTGGTGGCAGTCTGCTCATCTTGGCTGAATCAAATTATACACATGTGATCCTGAAGCAACACAAAGATTTCAATGGATACTGCGACCAACGTTCGTGCTTGGCTTGGGATCTGAGCATCGATGTACGTGATGATTGGCTTTAGTGGGATCCTGGTGACTCTAGGCATGGCAACGTTTATATCAGAGTGGCGCAGCTAAAGCTTGATGGAGCTTTACTCTTCTTACTTACTTCTAGATGCATGCGCGTGGTCATGATGCAGCATGGGGGTTTCAATAGATACAGTTATCGATGCCCGCGCTTAGTTTGGGATCCTGGAGTTTTGTTGACGAATTGCTTGAGGGCAAGCAATCTTTGGGCGACGAGGATTTGCAATGCCCCAAATTGATAGAGAATAAATTAATTAAGTTAATTAATTATTTGGTCCCTATTTAAAAGAAATATTATTAAGGACCTTTGATTAATTAATGAGGGGGCCTTTTCATTTAAATTGGTGTCCATAGGTGTTTACCGGGTCGGCGTTCTTTTGTAAACCCTCGGGAGTTTCTCCAAAGGGTATTTATGCCCGACATGTAGGTAGTTGTAGATTTATTGAATTTTGGATATTTTATTACTATTGCAAATTCTAGTTGGAGTTCTGCTCTGTTCACCATTTCGGAAGTGAAAGACCTTCCCTATTTGGTTTGTTGCAGTTTCGGCAGGATTCATCCCTCACCCTATTCTACTTTGTATTGTTTGGTTTCGGATTTGGCAAATCTGAAGTGCTATCATTATTAAATGCAATTGTCTATTACCTGTGTGAATCTCCGAACTTGTGTCTTTGTGCATTACATTATTGATCTGTGTTCTATTTCCTACAACATACACGAGGGAGAGCAAACCGCGTCCAGAAGGCCTTTAGTCCGTACGCAATAGTGGAAGTAAGTGACCGTACGGTCACTAGCATACACCGTACAACCTTGATACTTGTGTCGCCGAGTGAGAAATCCCATCGTATGGTTGGGTGTTTTTTCGTACGGCTCATACACTTGCCATACACCGTACGAGTAGAAAGGAAGCGTCGTCGCCAGGTTGGAGTGGTCGTACTATTTAGGATTACCACCGTACGGACCAGAAGACACACTGTATAGTACCCTACTGTACAGGCTTAAGATCATCGAGGACTTCACCGAATTCCATCAATTTGTGCCATACGGACTTATAATTTGTCGTACGCTTGAGTTATTGACGAGCTGAGTGTCGTACAAAGTGCCTTACTACCGTACGGTATAGGAGGTTGCCTTCTGGACAATGTGTACGGGGTGTTGTGGTATCAATTAATGGGATCGTACGGGTGGACCGAAGGGAGTCACACTCAGGAACATTACAAGAAAGCATTCCAGAGTGAATTTTGACTTCTTTGGGATGAAAACGAGATCGTGGTGGAGATCTGCAATACGAAGCAGGGAAAGAATGAGAATGTAAGGATGTACGACCGACGTTTAAAGGAATTGTTGGGAAAGATGGTGTGGACCAGGTGACCACGAGGATGCAAATTGTCTAAAGCCCGGAGTCAACCAATTGGACATTGAGAAATTGGGCGAAAACAAAGGGGTGTTGGCAATCACTTGGCAATAGGCCAAGAAGGCGACGTACCCAGACCCACGAACAGAGAAAGAGAGGGTACAAGAAGCAAAGAAAAACATTGAAAGGGAGATGGGGGCGGAAAGAAGAGAGACCCACGACATGGCGAGTACTTCATCTCATATGCGTAGAGAAGCTAAACAAAACATTCTTAGGCAAGTGCTACAGACAGAGGTGCCAATTAAAATTCAAGACCTTATGGAAATAATGCCACAGTTGAGGGCAGCCATATTAAGCATTGTACCGATACCTAACCATATGGTAGAGCGCACAGAGGTCCCGGTCCGCCCTACAACAGACCCAATGTTGTTGGCGGTGAATAGTGGTAGATACCTCATAGTGGTGGAGATGGGCATCCTCCGAACCATCCTCACCAACACTATTGTTGGCAAAGGATCAGGGGTTAATGTGTCACCGAAGGAAAGATGGAAAATTTTTGGGAAACCAACACTGTGGCCACCGACCTTCAATCTTGTGAGTGCCGACCAGCACGACATCAAGTCGATCGGTACTCTGATGGTGCAGCAGGTAACAATTGGCTCCCAACCCTTCGTTCTAGACTTCGTGGTGATTACCCTAAAGAAGAAAGGGTATGATGCTATCTTGGGAAGAGGGTGGCTCGTTACGGCGAAGGTGAACCACAATTGGAAACGTAACACCCTGGCTATGGAGACTAGAGGAAGAAAATTTGTAATTGACCTGAGAAACCAGATGGTCAGCGAGGAAACAACATCCTCGTCTGAGTTAGAGTCAGAAGAAGATTCGACTAGAGTAGACGAACGAAAGCGCAGGATGGAGCCGAATGCTGAAGGCGTTTTGGAACTTGAAGGATGTTCCGAAGATGACATGGATTCCATGAATAGACTCTTCCATTGGCAGATGGAAGATTACGAACTATTTCAATGTAACATGCTACAAGTTGACGAGGAGTCAAAGGACTTGTTTCCGCCGGAGTACGGGGAATACAAGGACGGAGAGGCCTGAGTCAATGAGATTCTGGCACACAAGTTTGACAAGGAGAAACCCACAAAGTATGAAGAGCCTTTGTTGAAGGTCACCAACCTCGGAGATGAGGTGAGTCCCAAAAATATATTGGTAGGGGACGACTAGAATTTAGTACTGACGGCGGTAGCATTTAAAATTTTCATGGAGTACAAAGATGTTTCCGCATGGATGTACGACCTAAAGGGAGTGCCCCCTGAGTTGTGCATACACCGCATTCCACTAGTACCTGGAGGCCAACCAGTACAGAAGAGACCGTACGAGATGAATATAAATTATGTCGCAAAGCTCAATGAAGAAATAGAGCAAATGTTGGAGGCGGGCATTGTTTTCCAGGTCCTGATAGTGAATGCGTATCCCCCATCATCATCTCACTAAAGGAGGAAAACCAAATCCGCATCTGTGTGGATTTCCAATGCCTGAACGTCGTCACCATCAAAGACCCCTTCTCATACCATTTGCGGATAGCATCCTGGAGAAAGTCGCGGGACATGAAATGTATTCATTCATGGATGGGTTTTCGGGGTATAACCAAATCTCCATCACCAAAGAAGATAAACTGAAGACCACATTTTTGTGGAGGACGGTGTTTATGCGTACATCTGAATGCCTTTCGATCTTTGTAATCTGCCAGTAACCTTCCAGAGGATAATTTTGCACATCTTCGATAAGATGTCGATGGGGAACTTCAAGGCATTCCTAGACGACTGGTCCATTTACAGTGGACAAGATACACACCTGGTAGGCCTTCAGGAGTGCATGGAATGGTGTCGGAAGGCGACATTAGCATTGAATTTGAAGAAGTGTAGATTCATGGTGCTACAGGGGAAGCTATTGGGACACATTGTCTGCAAGGATGGATTCAAGACAGACCCCGACAAAGTGAAGGTGATCGTGGAGATGGAGCCCCCCACATACGTCACTAGAGTAAAGTCCTTCCTTGGCCACATTGGGTACTACAAGAGGTTCATCAAGAGCTTTGCACAAGTCTTGTACCCCTTAGAAAAATTGACGTGGAAGAGTGAGCCGTACACTTGGGGGACAGCACAAGGTGAAGCCTTTGAGGAGTTGCAGACAAGGCTGGTGGGTGTGCCGATCCTGGCATACCCTAATTAAGATAAGGAGCTCCATGCCCATGTGGATGCTTCAAACTTTGCAATAGGCGCTACTTTGGCTCAGGTGGGCGAGCACGGGCTAGACCATCCAATCTACTTTGCCAGTAGATTGTTGTCGAAGGCAGAGAAGAGCTAGTGTACGACTGAGAGGGAGGCTCTCGGAATGGTCTATGTCGTACATAAATTCATACATTACCTTCTGGCGACTTCGTTCATGTTCTATGTGGACCACGAGATGCTCATGTACCTGGTGAATAAACCCATCATTCAAGGAAGAGTCATTAGGTGGTTACTTCTGTTGCAGGAGTTCACCTTCACGATCATCGTACGTTTAGGAAAGAGTCATGTGATCGTTGACCAGCTGTCGCGGATAACATCCCGAGAACCACCAGAAGGCATCAATGATGATTTCCTAGATGCCCATTTATTTCACATTGCGGTGTTGCCGGTGTGGTACACAAGCATCAGAGAGTATTTGTCGACGTCGCAGCAAGGATAACTTTAAGAAACCCTCCCTTAGGAAAATATGTAAAATCCTGGCGAGTCCTACACTATTTCAGGAGGAAAAAAATAATATTATTGGTGAAATTTTTAATTTCAGAGGATAAAATATTAATTTTACAGGCGAATTTGTTTCAATCGTATGAAAATTCTATAAAATTTTGGCGAATCCTACACTATTTTAGGAGTGAAAAATTAATACTATTGGCGAAATTTTTTTATTTGAACGGATAAAATATTAATCACTTAATCAATTATCAGAGTCGAAGGTTAAATTTCCCCATATTATCGGCGCAATTACCCCCCAAATTAATCAACGAGGATTTGAGGGTAGCGCCCCCACAAGGGTTTTTAGGGGCAGCGCCGCCGAAAGCTCGAATGACTTTTATTAGTTTTTTAAGCCACCATGAGTTTATTTTATATTGGCTGATAGGAATTAACCCTTCCTTTTTAACCGTTGGATGATCCGAAATCAATGGTGTGAATTCTATTTTGGGCCATAGTCTTAAAGGACAAAGATTCCACCAAAAGTATCTGGAATAGAGACACGTGTAAATACCATTGGTGAATATGGGTCATGGATTAAGACAAGCTTTGGAAATTATAGGCAAATTTTTTCAATTTACCATGTCCAAAAATTAGATTTGATAGGCGATATTCTGAAAGAAAAGGAGAAAATTACATAAACCGATGAGCAATGGGCCCAGGAATTTGACCCAATATTTATAAAGTTCGGGCAACACGGCCAACCCGATATACTCATATTATTCGCCAAATCTTGGGTCATTGGCATGAGACATTTGCCAAATGGCAAATATTCGCCACTAAAATTATCCCTGTGTTGCAGTTCCCGAGAGACATGCCGCTAGGAGAGAGGAGGAAGCTCGTCTTGAGGAGCGGGACATTTTCATTAATAAATGGATTATTTTATAAAATGGGACCGGATCAGGTGCTAAGGAGATGTGTCATGGAGGAGGAGGTTCCCAGTGTTTTGAGAGAAGCACATGAAGGTCCGGCCGGAGGACATATGGGACCGGACACAATAGCACGAAAAGTGTGCTTGCCGGCTTATGGTGGCCTACGTTGAACAACGACGCCAAGGAGTGGGTCATAGGGTGTGATACCTATCAGAGGGCTAGGAAGCCACTGAAGAGGGATTTCATACCGCTCAAGCCCTCGTACGCTTAGGAGTTGTTCGAACGATGGGGGTTGGACTTTATTGGACCGTTGAAGGCCAGCCATGCCCAGAGGTGTCGTTATATTGTTGTGGCTACAAAATATTTAACCAAGTGGGCTGAAGCAAGGCCTTTGCCTGATAACTCTACATTGAGCACAGCGAAGTTCATTTATGAGCAGATTATTACCAGTACGGAATCCACATCCAGTTGACAAGCGATCAGGGAGGACACTTCATCAATCATGTGATTAAGTTGTTAACAATGGATTTCAAAATCTTTCACTCTATGTCGAGCCCCTACTATCCGAGAGCCAATGGGCAAGTAGAGGCCACCAACAAAATATTGGTCTCAGTAATATACAAGTCACGCGACATCGAACAGGAAGATTGGTAGGAAAAGCTTCCGTCAATACTCTGGGCCTACCATACAACGTACAAAGTGGCAACGGGCCAAACACCATTCCAGTTGATGTACGGCCAAGAAGCCATCGTACCTGCTGAGTTTATGGTACCAAGCCTACGGATAGCCATTGAGAACAGATTGGGTGATATGGAGAGTTTGCGAGAGCGGCTATATGCCTTAAACAAGCTAGATGAATGACGGATGATGGTGCAGTGGACAACGGAGGCAGCCCAGCAACGCCGGAAGTTGTGGCATGATAAGCACTTGAGGCGGATGAGATTCACTCCGGGACAACTGGTGTTGAAATACAACAGGGAAAATGAAATAAAGCTCGGAAATTTAAAGTGAGATGGCTGGGTCCCTACAAGATTCATGAAGTCGCGGAAAATAGAGCCATAACGTTGTGGGTGTTAAATGGGCGAGAGATTCCAGATGCTGTGAATGGATCAAAGTTAAAGGCGTACCATGAAGACGAAGGAGGAACGACCTAGTTCCACTGGAAGGGCCCACAGAGAGGTAAATTGTCTTATTATTTAATTAAAAATAAATATAAAAAAATGACACAAGGAACTCACTATACGGCGACACCATACGGCAATTGCCTGTACGACATCAACACCTTACGAGGATTACTGTACTGTGGTCCTCGTGCGGCCAAAGACATAAAGCAGCCCGAAGGCCTCACATCACCTTAGGTGATATCGGTTGGAAAAAAAAAAGAAAAAAAGAAGCCACCGTACGGTGGTAAAAAGACACGGAGAAATCGGGAAGGCCTACGGTGATAGACGAAGTGTTGTTCGAAGGAGATAAACAGGTATATGCCACACACAAAGACAAAATATAATTCCTGCAAGAGGTAAGTGTAGTGAACTATGAAGTAAAATACTGTATACAAGCGAGTGGAAGGCGAGAGACAGAAGCCGCACAAGGAAGACTTCAAATGCCAAGCATGAGCATAGAAAAGTGTTGTCATACACAAATAATAAAAAAAGACGTAGGGTGTGAAGTATCCTATGTTGTACGACAGCTCCATAGGGGACCGTACGAACCATAGGTAAAGACACAAGCCATACTTGGTGAGGACGGCAGTTAGGGATTGGAATAGTACGGCATAACAAGTGATACTATATTTAATTAAATTGCAAAACCACCAAACCGTTATTGATGGATACAAGCACGGGAACAAAGAAGAGATGGAGAAAACAGTTGCAGTCGCAGTCACCATCACCATCGAGCAGCAGTTCGGCCATGGGTAAAGACAAGAGAGTGTTTCCGTCAGGGGTGAAAATTGCAGGAAAAGTAGATACATATACATGCAAGAAGAAGAAAGTGAAATCAAAGGCGCAAATGCTGGCTCAGAAAGACAAAGTTACAGTACAAATTGTTACACTTGAAGGTTTAATGGCATCGAATGCAAGACGCGGGGGCAGGATGTAATGTCCACAGTCCAATCCTAAAGAATATGGGGACTGATTTTCTTTAATCTTAATTGCAAGGATTTCCTTTCTATTAATAAGCATCAATATCCTTTTCTCTTTGAACTAAAGAGTTCAATTAACTCTAATGTTTGGGCAATGTAGATTAATCTGTCGGCGTTGCTGTCCAATAATGGCCTTGATCCAGGTATTAAGGATTTAAACAGTTGGTAGTTATATCAACCTTGAACTGATCTATATGTGGCGATCATGTATAGAGGATATGTTGATCAGAAAATGGATGTTGTTATGAACTATATGTCTTCGAACTTATGCGGACAATGCCTCAAGGTCTGCAGCTTCAACTTCAGCAAACTAAATATGGATGATTTTAGAAATGGGAATATTTGATTGGTTCTGATATAATTATGGTTTTGTAAATATGTAAGGGACAGGATTCCCTTCCCGTGAACTATACAAATATCCTTTATATTTCTTATTACTTTCCAAATTCAATATTGGATGCTCAGCGATGCCTGTAGCTTGTCATTTGCTAGGTATTGCAGACTCGAGATAAAATGCAATTCTATCTTCTAATTGTATATGTAATTGCTGACTGTGTTATATATCCCGATGATTTCCGACTTTGAATTGAGTATTTATTTAATAATAATCTCCTTCTAGTAGCGATACCTAAGAGCTGGACCAATATGTGTGGTTCGATTGCTTAGGTGGTTGAGGGAATTGTTCAAAGAATCAGACTAGTTATTGAGTACCACTAGCAAGAAACCCTACTGGAGATTTTAACGGTGTACGATAGATAGCAGCCTTTAGATGATCCCCGTCAATGAATATTCATGTTTTCTTATTCAATCTGTTGTGGTGTATTTTTCTATCTGTCCTCCGTCTAGTTTCTTCAATAGAAACATCAAGTTGCTGCGATATAGAAATATTGAATGTTTGTGTGATATAGTTGACGAAAACTCTCATATTGATGACAGATCATTGTAAATAAACCCTTTATCTATTTCTTTGCCTTCAACTCGATGAATTCTCCAATATTGTCCATGATCGATTGATGTCTTCATTCCATTTTACACAAACTCATATACCTTTGTAATGCCCTTTAGGTATCATTTACAATGATTGTGATTTCGTATCCTCCCTATTTCATTTCAGAAGAATATCTTCCTTTATACATCCTCCTCCCTAACGCTCCCTGGTTATATGATGTTTCACTCATTTATAACTTAGATTTGGAGAAGTCGCAACTCTTCATTGCTTATCTTTTGTAATTTCATTTATTCATTTATTTATATAATTATTAATATTAGTTATTTATTTGATATTTGATATTTTAAAATTATTATTAGTTATATGATTTAGTGATATTGTAATGTATTAAGCTAGATACATATATTAAAGTATATATTAATTTTTTAAATTTAATTTTATCAATTTAATTATGATTATATTTTTTAATTAAATTCTTAATATATTATATCTTTTAATTATTATTATTTTATAATATAGTCAATTTAATAATAAATTATATTGTAATTTATTATTATTTATTCTTTTATTAATTTATTTTTATTATTATTTATTATTAAATTCTATTCGAGAAAGCGGAGAAAGCGGACATTACAGTCCACCCTTCCCCAAAAGTGCTTGTCCTTAAGCAATGTGAACCTTAGGTGTAACTCCGATATCCAATCTAGTGACCCTGAAACGATAATTCCAACTGGAGGTTAGAACTGCAATATATTTATAAATGTATCAAATCTGAAGATCATAATATTCAATTTAAAATACTAAGAATAATTTAATAATGAAACTTATCTTGATGTACTGTGGTACTTATGTTCTCCTCTATTAAGTGTTGATTTGCTCCTTGTTGCATAAACCAAGAATGTCTTAGTCAAGTTTCGACACTCACCAAGAATGTCTCTTGATCAAGTTCTGACACTCACCAAGAATGTCCCTGATCAAGCCTTGACGCTCATCAAGAATGTCTAAATCAAGTTTTGACACTCACCAAGAATGTCTCTTGATCAAGCTCCAATACTCACTAAGAATGTCCTTGATCAAGCCTCGACACTCACCGAGAATGTCTAAATCAAGTTTTGACACTCACCAAGAATGTCTCTTGATCAAGCTTTGACACTCATCAAGAATGTCCTTGATCAAGCCTCGACGCTCACCAAGAACGTCTAAATCAAGTTGTGACACTCACCAAGAATGTCCTTCAATTCTGTTATGAATGACGTATATAATCTGATTACAAAACAGTCATGAAATATCTACACTCTCTCCTCAAAGTGTGTTACAACTTATATACTTCATCATAAATCTGAATTATTTTATCTTAAATCTGAAAAATATTTTTATTAACTTCTTTGGTCTAGTGTACATCTTATTTCCTTTTGTTCCTTACTTGATATGTTACATGGCACCCTTGCTGACTTGACACAATTATTATTCATAAAGTTGTACAATTGCTCTTTGTGGTAATATGTTAAAAGAAATTGTTGTCTTCTCTTCATAAATAATTTAATCGCTCCAAAATAATAATATTTTCATAGAGGAATCCCCGTCCAAGAGGATTGTATGTCTAACTCCTTACCACAATTATGTCCTCCTCAATGTCAAGAGTCCAACGATGATCACTTGCTACAAACTGAATGATATCACTGTTCATACTAATCTTTTAGCAGTCCTTGGTTGATGATCACACATTTGGTCTCTAAAATATTGACGTCACTATATATCATTATCTTTCCTTATTGCTGCCTTATGTAGAAATCGCATTTATTAGATCACTCTTTGTTTGGTGTGTCTTAGACGCTATGTATATATAAACATCCTTATGATTTTTACATGACTAATTAATTATCATTTGCATAATATGAATCTCTAAGCTTTGTCAATATGTGTTTTTAACAATCTGCCCTCTTTTAAATTGGCTTTCACTACAAGTCTACTTCAGATTGGTTTCTTTCAAGAACTTGTATACTTCATGTTTTCATCGGTTGTATAATCCACAACTCCCATAGTTCCTGTATCATCTGTATCTTCTTTGATATTTGAAGATCATCTTCCTTCATTCAACTTCCCTCTGAGCACTTTGTATGATGCTCCTTTTGTTTCTTATCATGACCTTATTTTGTCTTTTATCCTGCAGGATGGCAGGATCATGCTCTGATACCACTGTAATGTCCCCAGTCCAATCCTAAAGAATACGGGGACTGATTTTCTTTAATGTTAATTGCTAGGATTTCCTTTCTATTAATAAGCATCAATATCCTTATCTCTTTGAACTAAAGAGTTCAATTAAGTCTAATGTTTGGGCAATGTAGATTAATCTGTCGATGTTACTGTCCAACAATGGCCTTGATCCAGGTATTAAGGATTTAAACAGTTGGTAGTTATATCAACCTTGAACTTATCTAAAGGTGGCCATCATGTATAGAGGATATGTTGATCAGAAAATGGATGTTGTTATGAACTATATGTCTTTGAACTTATGCGGACAATGCCTCAAGGTCTGCAGCTTCAACTTCAGCAAACTAAATATGGATGATTTTAGAAATAGGAATATTTGATTGGTTCTGATATAATTATGGTTTTGTAAATATGTAAGGGACAGGATTCCCTTCCCGTGAACTATACAAATATCCGTTATATTTCTTATTACTTTCCAGATTCAATATTGGATGCTCAGCGATGCCTATATCTTGTCATTTGCTAGGTATTGCAGACTGGAGATAAAATGTTATTCAATCTTCTAATTGTATACGTACTTGCTGACTGTGTTATATATCCCGATGATTTCCGACTTTGAACTGAGTATTTATTTAATAATAATCTCCTTCTAATAGCGATACCTAAGAGCTGGAGCAATATGTGCGGTTCGATTGCTTAGGTGGCTGAGGGAATTGTTCAAAGACTCGGACCCGTAATTGAGTGCCGCTGGCAAGAAACCCCACTGGAGATTTTAATGGTGTACGATAGATAGCAGTTTTTACATGATCCCTGTCAACGAATATTCATGTTTTCTTATTCAATTTGCTGTGGTGTATTTTCTCTGTCCTCCCTCTAATTTCTTCTATAAAAACATCAAGTTGCTGTGATTTAGATATATTGAATGTTTGTGTGATATAGTTGACGAAAACTCTCATATTGATTACAGATCGCTGTATATAAACCCTTTATCTATTTCTTTGCCTTCAACTCGATGAATTCTCCAATATTGTCCATGATCGATTGATGTCTTCATTCCATTTTACACAAACTCATATACCTTTGTAATGCCCTCTAGGTATCATTTACGGCGAATGTGATTTCTTATCCTCCCTATTTCGTTTCAGAAGAATATCTTCCTTTATATCATAGTAGCATAAATCGTTTTGGGAAAAATTCAGCAAAGTAGAGGAGTAAGATTTTTCAAAAAAATCCTGAAAAAATCCGGAAAAATCGGATTTACAAAAAAATGTAAAAACTTAAAAAGAACAGTAAAAAATTACTTTTTAAAAAAAATTAAGGAGTGTTTCTACATCATAGATATATTGAGAGCAAATAAATTATAGAGTTCAACTAGTAGATTGTAGAGAAAAGATTTTCATCATTTATAATAGGACATCCTTAAAAGGTTTGAAGAAGAGATAAAACACAGAATAGGATATTAAACACCTCTAGTTATGGCAAAATTAAAATAAAGAGTTGTAAATTTCCTGAAATGTTATGGGTGCTAACTCAGGCCCATTTCAAGAGAAGTATGAGTGCTTAAATTCGCCAACTAATAATCTTCTCTTATCCCGCAATTATCTAGTAGAGGCTTAATGCATTTCTGTAACTCCTATAGGCAAAAGGCTTTAATGTAACTGATATTATCTTCTTTTTGTTACCTATAGTTACAAAACTTACAATTTATTATAATTGACACAATCTTGATGTGAAGTATACAATTATAAATGATCATAACTGACTCCACATGATGTCTGCAAAACTGTTAAGTAACTCACTGTATAAGTTTTTACTGCATAACAGATGAGTATTTACATAATAGATGATGACTGCTGCAAGGTATGACTAAAATATTAAATACATAGCTGATATATTTTAAGTTTTTAAGTTTATAACAAACACAAAAATTTAATACTAAATGCATAGATAAAGCCTAATATAACAGATATGACTAAAATATATTCTTGTTAATATATAAAGATATTTTATTTTGCCAAATATGACTAATATATAATTATGAAAGATATTCCTGTTAAAATTAGAGAATATGATAACAGATATGACTAAAATATAATATTAGATAATAGATAATATATTCTAATTAATATTTAATTAGATATGACTACAATAATTAGATATGACAAAAATAAGTTATAATGCATAGCTAACCACTGCCATTTTTATATCATAATAAAATAGAATAACAAAAACAAAAACAAAAATATATATAACAGAAAGAACTGCTCCCATAGCAAAAAACGGCTCTACACACATTAATCCTTGTCAAACACTGCTCTACATTCGACCCCACAATCGACTCCCAAGGCCAACTGCAGATATGTCGTTTAGAGGTCGCGTAGCGGGATTAAAGAGAAAAAACAGACTTTCATTTGGCGCCTTTAGGTTTTCCCAGCAGCAAATTTTCATGCCACTTCTGCAAATGATTAAAACGTGATTTTTTCCCGATTAAACATGATTTTTCAGGCTTAAAAATCGTTGACTTGCGCTAACCAATTTTAGGCAATTTTCTGGGGAAAAAATCGGGACCGACCCCGACTCCCTAGTTATATATGATGTTTCACTCACTTATAACTTAGATTTGGAGAAGTCGCCACTCTTCGTTGCTTATCTTTTGTAATTTCATTTATTTATATAATTATTATTATTAGTTATTTATTTGATATTTGATATTTTAAAATTATTATTAGTTATCTGATTTAGTGATATTGTAATGTAGTAAGCTAGATACATATATTAAGCTATATATATTAAAGTATATATTAATTTTTATAATTTAATTTTATCAATTTAAATATGATTATATTTTATTATTAAATTCTTAATATATTATATTATATCTTTTTATAATTATTATTTTATAATATAGTCAATTTAATAATAAATTATATTGTAATTTATTATTATTTATTCTTTTATTAATTTATTTTTATTATTATTTATTATTAAACTCTATTCGAGAAAGGGGACATTACACAAGAGACTCCATAGAATGATATTACTAAGGACGGTTTGAAACGTGCGCAAGTGAATTGGGCGATACAGATGCCAGTGTTCTGTATCCGAGATTTTGAAGGGGCATTGCGGACGATGATAGAGACCTTCGATAGACATAGCTGCAAGTGCATTTTTTAGTATCTCGAGCACAACATCACTACTACTCTCATAGTGGCCGAGTTTACTAAGGTTTTTGGCATTCTAGGGAGTACAGGGAAAAAGATTGACAAAGCAGCGAAAAAGATGGCTAAGGAAGAGAAAGAGAGACTAATAAAATTGGTTTCCAGGAACTTGGCACAAGCAGAAATGGATTCGATTGATAGGACCTCCAAAAGCCGCGGGATAAAGAAGTCCTTTGTTGCAGCGGGCCAATGGAGATATCTGATGGATGTAGTTAAGAGCTGACTCACAGGCTCGAGCCGAGCCAACTCACATTGCACTACCTTAGATTGTCCTGATGAATGGCATTAGGAATGGCGTGGTGTACGACTGGGCGTCCCTACTTGTTGACAAAATGTATGAATTCATGACGCTACAGCACAAGACATTTGATATGCCGCATTACGCCATCAAATTATTTCTCAAGGCCACCCACACACAGATACCTCTTGACAAACTCGAGGTGAAGCCGCAGGGTCGTGTGGAGCCTGGTCACCCACCCATTTTGTATTGGCGGCACTTGGATATTTTGGCCACAGGTGGCACTGTCCAGTCGACTCAGAAGAGGAAGCGCCAGGTGGTGGTGTCAGAAGCCGAGTCTGATGAGGACGATGATGATAGTGGTCGGGCAGAATCGAGTGACTTCAAAAGCCAGTGCAGATAGCCTTCAGATAGTAGGCCAAGTGAATCACGCAGTCGAGGAAGCAGTGGACTCTTAGATAGGAGCAAGAGTAGGAGTGGACACACTCACACCTTCCGATGGTGGCACTCAGAGAGTCCTTTTCACTCCACTTCTATCCGGGGTTGCCTAGTTGACCCCGCCCACTTCCTTTGGTACGACAGCGACAACTCCTTTGACTAGTTGAAGGCCCTGGTCATCATGGTACCTCTAAGTGGGGAGACAGCAGTAGTGGTCGAGTCTGCCATTAGTGCAATTGAGCAGCCAGGAGCAGCCAGGAGCAGCCAAGATAGTTGACGCTACAGGGGAGTTTGTCCAGCAAGAGATGTCGCGTGAGGCTGAGACAGTCGAGACAGAGGCCATGGAGGTGGTCAAGAAGGATGCAGGAGGAACAAAGTTGGTGGAGCAGGCGACAAGGATGAAAGTACAAGGGTTGGAGAGTGGTACTTCACAGGTAGATATGAGGGCTTGGCTCAGCCGCTTCTAGATTACACCAATGGCTCCTGTCCAACCTGCCATCCTCCCACCACAATGACAGATACCATTTGAGGTAGTGGACCTAGAGGGAGAGAATTCACCCGTCTTCAAGGAGTTGGTGAGAGAAAGTTCACTAGTCAATCAATTGCTGGAGACTCCACCAGTTGGACACTTAACCATGACTCCTTGGCATGATGTAGGAATACCAGAGCCTCAACAGGAGTTTAGTGACCTAGATCAGTACATCGCAGATGTGGTTGTAGGAGCCTGGCGGATAGTGGCCTCGGCTTGGTCACAAGGCCATGCAGTGGTTGATCGGCAGGTGGAGGAATTTTTAGAGTTTGTCAGGATCGGTTGCACTCAGGAGTTCCACCGACGCTTTGAGTCTCGAGGATGGCTAGTCACAGAGATCTTAGAGATGTTGGAGAGTTGGGGCCTTTTACAGAGTGTGGGGGAGAGTCGGGTTCAGTCCCTACTATGCGAGGTAGAGCAGGTCTTCCAGGAGGGCTACTATGAGTTGAGGAGAACTCAGCATGTGGCATCGGAGGTTGAGGCCCAGCGACTGGCCAAGAGGAGATGGCCACTCAACTCCAAGAGGTTGAGGAGCATCACGGAGATGAGTTGGCCCAGGAGAGGACTGCAAGGGCAGCTGAGAGGGCAGCTTTGGTAGCACAGTTGAAGGATGTAATATCCCTTGTTTTCTGGGTTAGTTCTTAATTGCGTGAACCTGCAAAAGAGTTGTCAGAAAGTAATAAAACCACAAACACATAAACACAATATAAAAAATTCTATCTAGTATTTACCCCTTATTAATCCCTCCTAAGGAAAGTCTACCAGGTCAGGCTCATAACCTTTAGTAAGGACCCTCTTTGCTTTAAGGAATCCTTCCTAAGCGGTCGTTTGGTCATTCTTGTCGTCGTCCTCTGAAGCGCATCCCTTAGGACTCCTAAGTGAAGTCTACCAAGTAGGGCTCATAACCTTGGTAAGGACCCTTTTTCTTTGAATGATCTCATTTTAAAGCTGCCCTTTGGTTAATCTTGTCGTCATCCACTGGAGCGCATCCTTAGGTCATGCAGGCTGACCTTAATTAGGTCCATTCCTCTTCTTGGTAGGGACATTCCCTATCCAAGGCTTAATTGCATATGCATAGTCATCAATATGTACTGGCTTAATGAGGACTTTTATCGTCCTTTAATTCTCAATGTCACAATGGAGTTTTTAATTCTCCAATTGTCTTTGAATATTCCCCTATATAACTTGAATCTCATATTGTATCTAAGGTTCATAACTCAAGTTTATAGGTGGCTAAGTTCATTAACAATAACATCATATTTTATTTTGCACTCTAATGTCAAAGAATAGTTACTTCAAATATATTATTTATTTCATAATCAATTATATATTGATTTCTTATTTACTACTATATTTAAGTTATTTCATATTAATATTAGATGAATTCACCTTGTATTAATATTAATGTACTTATACACAGTTGCTGAAATCTTATTCCATGCAAGTTCTAGAAAAATATATATTGTCTTATCTCTAAAGGGAAAGTATACGTACCTTAGAAATTGAGAATCCTTAATTTATTTGTCTTTGTTGCTTATGGGTAATGTCTCTTTTTTCTTATTCCATGTTTTTGCTGTTTTGAATATTATATTTACATACTAAAATCTAATAATGAAAAGGTGGGGCATTGAATTACATATATCCAATATCACTGGACCGATTCCAATCCTATGCAGTTCAATGCCAAGTCAAGTCTTCTTCTTATTACCTTGTCATCATATTTTTCTGTGTTACATAGGATTGACTTTCAAATACTTACGGTGTTGATTTGTCCCTTATTAAAATGCTGAATTTACCACTGACTTGGCCCATTATCCTCCATCTGCCACCAACCCTTTTTATAGTCTTTCTCTGCCTTCTTATTCTTTCCTTCTTTTTTGTGATTGTTGACTGCGTTCCTTCTTATATCTTGTTAGGAGAGTGAAAGGTTACATTCAATAGACACATCTCATGTCTATTGATTAATGTCTCCTGCATACCTTCATAGTTATCGCTGCTTCACTAACCGTTGTTTTTCTATTATCAATGGATGATAATCGAATCCTTTGTTCATTGATACTTTATGATCAACCACTAGATTAGTTATTATTGTTTCGTTTAATCATTGATAAAATCTACTTGTTAATGATGGTTTGACTAATCATGTATACGATTGAGTTGTAGTGATGAATGGTTGTCTTGTAATTGCTGATGTGTAAGCCACATCAGAGCCCTATGTGATCACAAGGTGTTATTATCTCCATAGTATTGTTCTTCAAACATTATCTTATGGCTAGATGTACATCAACACATCCACAAATAGGAGTTGTGTTCCGTTATTTGATTTGTATGAAGGTAATCGCAGCTATAGACGGCTTCAGCAGTTCTCTTAAAACTAATGCTTAATTAACTCAGGTTGGTGTATTTATCGTTGTCGTTTGCGAGACCTTTTGTTTCCGAATGCCTTCTCAATGAATCGCTTGTAATTCATATTTATATTTTATCTTGTGCCAGCATATTACAATGCCTGGTTTTATAAAAGTTGCGGAAGGCCCCGTTTGGTTGAGGAATTAGAATTCGACTCAAAACCTGATTATCTCAAAATATGGTTTTGAAATTCCGGTTTTGTGTATTCGGAAGATAGTTTGGACCATTTGGTCGACCCGAAAGATGACTGAGACAATCCATCTTCTGTGTTTGGCTGCCAATTTCAAAATTAGAATTGGAACTGAGTATTCTGAGCTACTGAGTCGAAAAAAAGAACAAACCAGGTGCCAATAAGAGCTTTGGAAAAAAAAAATTTGCACTATTCACACCAAAAACCTTGGTATTTTTCTTGACAAGAGGTAACAAAGAAAAAGTTGTTCTGCACAGGAAAAAGATAAGCAATGCGGTCAATATTTGATCAGGTGGATCGAGAGGCAGAGGCAGTAGCGATGGCACAGGAGGAGGCTAGAGCACGAGGAGACCCAGTGGAGGACCCCGAGGCTGATAGTGAGGGATCTGACTCTGAGGATGATGAGGATTATGAGGATGAGGAGATGAGGATGCCATTGAGGTTGAGCCTCAGACACATGGATACAAGATGGTTGCGGAATCTTCTATGACCTATATTAGGCGTACTTGTAGGAAGACAGTGACATAGGCTACTATGAGCCTTGGTCTTCTAGGCTCTAGCTTTTATTTTGATATATGGTTTGAACTTTGGATTCCATGGATTTCATATTCCATGAATATTGTAGATAGTGACAGTATTTATATTTCTAATGTGTTATTTAGTTTAACTTATTTAGATAAAAAAAAGCTACTTTAAGTTAAACTAAATAACACATTAGAAATATAAATAGTGATGTTGATGAACTACCCTCAGGCTGAGAGTGAGACATTATGTTGTTGCTGCAATATATCATAAATGAAAAAAAAAAAAAAAAGCATCTACACTAAAAAAATCAAACATAAAATGGAACAAATCTATCTGACAAACAAATGTAAAGTTTAAAGTTTTAAACAAAATGGAAACCGAAATATGATTTATGAATGTAAAAAATTCAAAAACCAACACAAAAAATGTAACTTACCTCTTCAAAATTGCTCAAAAAATGGAAATGCAACTCAAATTTGTACAAGCCTCCTCCAAATGCTTCTTTTAGCTCCTCTCAATGTCTGAATGCAAGCTACAAACTTGCACAAACAATCTGTTGTCCTCAATTTTGTATTCGCAAAACTGGGGCAACCCTGCGGAAAATTGTGGGTTAAATTCTTCAAGGCGAGTCTTTGTTTGATTTTCCTTAATTGTTTGTTGAGTTTTTGGTCTTGTTTTTGCCTTAAGTTTATAGCCTTTGAAATTCTGCTCGTTTTGAGCTATCTTACGCATCAATCGGAGTTGCCTAGCTCAAGTTATTAAGGTTTTAAGCATCCTACAGGTGGGGTTTTTCTGCCTAATTGCACGTCTTGGTTAAAATCCCTCAAAGGTGGGTTTTTTTGTAGGTAATTGCACGAAGTAAAAACATCAGTTACATGTAAAGTGAGTTTAAAAGCCCATTTTAAAATTTCACATCATTCTGAGAAGTTTTACTTATAGTTTTTAATGGTTTAATATGTAATGGTGGACTTTTTAAGTCCTGCATATTATATTATTATTACTATAAGTTACATATAAAGATA